>VMBQ01002395.1:0-58350 GCA_007657795.1 Dreissena rostriformis
ATATATCTTGCTTGTCCAAAAATGACCATTCTGAAATGTCATGTGCTTCGTATAAAGCTTATTGTCAAATAAGAAGGCGATGGCGCTTCACTATAACATCGTTTTAGTTCATATATTATGTACATCATTGCGCTACTGTGCCTTTGTTGGCCTAATATTCGTTGTTTCAATTATTGTTATTATTATTATTATTATTATTATTATTATTATTATTATTATAATCATTATTATTCAATTAATAATTAAGAAAAAATGTTAAGCCAAATGATTATCAGAGACAACATGTTTTAAATATATGCAGGATACCTGGATTGTTTTCCACCATGCCTTATAGAGGATTTTTGTTTGTCTTCATGGTAATACCATGAATTAGTTTTCTGATTCAATGAAAAATATTCCCGCGAATTCGATACAAGGGAGATAAATCTCGATGCAAAATTACGATGCGAAATCGTACTCGAAATTAATATCGATTCGTGTTCTGACTCAAAATAAACATATTATTATACTTCTTATAAAAGGCATTGTTTTTCTGTGAAATAAGTTAACTTACTCCCGTTTAAAAAAAAAAATACCAAAACATCGTGCGTAGTACGTGAAATTAGTGTTAATTCTTACTGTAAACAACATTGAACAACATCACCCTGCGATTTAGCTCACTAGATATTTACTCAAAATCTCTTCACAAACAACGCATATATCAACTTATTAGAAAAAATATGGCTAACAAAGTACATTCTAAAATGCGAGAAAAAGACACTAATTTTGTCCATAGTCATTTGAACAATTTTTCCGACTGTTAATGCAAACACGATGCGTAGTAGGTACGTTACAATCAACACAGCCGTCAATGTGAACCAGTTAACATGTCTTCGTCGGGATTTCCTTTTAATTAAACCGTTAGCAATTACGCGATACACGTTTGAAACTGTGATGTTTACTTTTTCTTTGAGGCTCTGTTGTGTTGGTATCTTAAATATAATGCACTGGGCTATGTTGCACTCATTGTTGATTGACTCATTGAATAAAGATGTCGACTATTGTTATCGTCGACATCTTTTATAAAGGCTTTTTTTCCGTGCCATAGGCACAAAATTCCTTCGTATTTCGTCCAGAAATCGTTTTCATTGTCCCACGTTAAACTAGGGAAATAAGTTGATGTGCTGGTACTTCGGTTTTGACTCACTTTTTTAATTGCATCGCAACATAATGATAGCATTCGGTACCAGATATATAAATGAAACTCCACAGTGTACAATAACAAAGAGCCATCTGTATACGAGTCTCAGAACAATATTTTAAACCTTTGCTCAGTCATTATAACTGTGGATTAAGTCGACAAGTCATCCCATGGGCATCGTTGGTAATGAAATCCATGGCATAATGCTTCTTCATACTTGTCAAGTTTAGTGCCATTAGTAACACTTTACAATTTTGATAGGAATATTTTATAACTCGGTTTTATTCCAACAAAAAAATATCCAATGAATCATATTGAAATGCATTTTTTTCCATCACCAGTATCATCAAGCAAATTAATAAATGCAGAATATAGCACATAGCCAAAGAATTAACATATTCCGAATGTTTCTGGAAAAAAATGATCAATAATGGACAGTAATGTTCTTCTAGCTATGAACATATTAATCCAAACCTTTTTCCAAAAGTTGGCAAATGCATTGCGTATCATTATTGAATATATTATCTTGAATAAATATAGCATTGTAATTCCATCATTTTAGAACATTTCTTGCTCACTTTGGCTCGACAACTCTGTTTATTTCTACTGCATTTTCGGTTATTGTTAATGTGTTTTATGGTTCACAATAACGTTTCTGTCAAAACGGTATTATTCGATTTTGATAAGATAGTAAATCAAAGGAAACACGATTGGCAGACTTGCGACTGTTTTGAACTTAAAAATATATGATAAAATAAAGAAATCTACTTATACTAAATAATGTAATTGTAAATAAACAACTATGAATATTCTAAATTGCAAAAGAAATGCTGTACGGTTAAAGGTCACATTCAACATGACTTGTATGTTCACTAAACGTTTTCTTGAATTTTATGAAGATTACTATTTTCATTTGATAACCAGTCATTTTCTTCCAGATTATTTGGTGTCTATATCAATAAATCAGGCACACACCTGACGTTGTAGAAGATAACTGAACCTTGTTTCACAAATTTACTGCCAGTTTTTTGAGATGTTTAAGATACGTTTGCCAGCACCTTGTTCCCACAGAAATAATCATCCTTAATGTTTCGAGTTTAATTGATAACGAAATAGTTTTGAAGGCCACAACAAATACATCAGTTGTTCGAAGGATTCGGACCCCTAAATATGAAGCGAGCGAGTGGAAAAAAATATATATTTATTCAATGTCCGATAATATCAGAAGCGAAATTTATTGTGTACATGTAAATGAAAAGTTTAGTATATTAGTCTCAAATAAGTTTTACTATTCCGGACAGTAATACGATCGCCATGGTTACTTTTTCGCGTACGCAATGTTCTTATTAGCTATTGGATGATTAATTATACACATTACATTAAAACTATTTAATATGCTTCGCATATTTAATATAAGTTGGGCCAAAAACGTGCATTGTTTCCACTAACATCATCAAATAATAAGGGTAAGTGGGTCATGACATTTTTGTGTCGATGCCCACTTTAATAACAATATGCAATTGCATGCAGAAATCTTCAAAATCTTTATTTGACATTCTTTAATTAGTTAAATTAAATTAATTTAAAATTATTCTAGCTCATATGATTTCTTGTTGCATAATGAAACTTAATAGTTTAATTCAATTTTGCCAATTTTGAAATTAGGTTCGGTCGGGTTAGTGAAACAAACAACAACGTTGTATTGCCTTAGTACAGTATAAAGCAATCACAACTAAGAGCTTACATACGAACATCAAACTTGCATGTTTAAGCCATCGCTGTATGTTCGTAGGGCGTATACAACATATAAGATAACTAGTTTAGCCCTTACTGGCGTTGATCATTCTTGTTAACCATGTGCTGCAATCGTAAATTAAAGTAAGGAATAAATATCCCGTAAGTGTAAAAGTTAGTACACATAAGGTGTTTACACAATTGGCCTTAACAACGTTTAACATGCATGAATTCATCACCTTATATAAATGTTAGCATCTACTAATATGCCTCACACTTATGGAGAACATCAGAACAAACAGGTCAAGTGATCATCTTCATTAGTATATTCCCACATCCACAACACTACGTAATCTACATATATATTATTTGTCGATAATGTACTACGAACTATTAGCAAAGAACCATAAACATTATAGAAAAAATAACACTCAGCCATAATGAAATTCCAATTTATTTTTACATATCTTTATGCGTGGTTTTCTTATGCACAATACTGGTAAATATAATTAAAACACAACGGAAAGTTAAATTCTTTGTGTATTTTGCCGCAACAAAACCAGACAATAAATGAATCGACACATTTAAACTTTACTTCATAGTTATCTGATAACGATACCACACGCTCTCTGTTCTATTCTTATATTGAATAAATCTAATGTCTGTATAAGATTAGAGTTCTGGGGTTAAATTTCGAAAATTATAGAAACGAAAACTGCAATGATGGGATATAACAAAAGAGTAGTATGCGTTAAATCTAGATATGTCTTTATATGCTAGGGATACAACCTTAATGAGCTACCTAATAGTGCGTGTTTTAAAACGAACGGTTTAACCTTACAAAAACCTTTGTATGCTCAATCTTTCTCATTCGTTCTATCGGAAATTAAGGCGATTTAAACATTGTTTACATCATACTTGACATTACATAATGCGGTTTGTTATATAACAAAAGCAGTTATCGCTCCACTTCATTTCGTAGTAGCGTATTTATCAAAGTTTTATCTCATGAAGTTCATTCCCATGAAGTGTCGATATTGTTTGAAACTTAAAGGGACTTGTTTCTCTGTTTGATAAAATAGGGATTTTCATAATAGATGTGATAGATTCAAACAAACGATTGTAAACATTATGTTTGTTATCAGCGGAATAACAACTCCTGACTAAAACAATAATAAAAAGATTAGTGAATCAATGGATAGTCATCATTTGAATTCGGTAAAATAATAAAGCATTTGCAACACTTTTGCTCGATTACTTTGTAAAAAAAGATCGTACTAATATAGCGTTTATAATTATATTAGGAAGTCTGCGTGGCGCAGTGGTAGCGCGTTGACTTTTACTTCCAGATTTACCGGGTTCGAATCCCGGGTAGGCAAAAAACAATTATTTAATTTTTCCTTGCTATTATAATTATTTAAGATAATTGACAATAATTGAGATTCTTTAGGAAATATAATAACTAACATTTAAAATAAAAATCAATGTATAAGTTCGTTAAACCTCGATCAATTATTTCATTTTAACTAACTCATAGTTTTGTCTTTGAAACCTGAAGACAAATTTGCTATTGAGGAAATGTTAACCTTGAGTTACACGTAGTTCCATTTTAATCAAATGTACGTGTTTTCACTCACGAAATAATTATAAACGTGTTAACAGTTGAATACGATCATTAATAACTNCTACCCTGTAAGCTATAATTGAGACTACGAAACCTTGCGTGACCTTATAATGTGCAAAGCAGATCCTTACCAGTCTTCGTGAATTCGCATGTCCGGACGGGTGTAGAGATACGCTGGCCACTTATGTTTAATGTTCACCAACCAGGTTTATATAAAGTTTAAGCAATACTACACTAAATATGTTTAGTCGTTTCGATTAACTGAGGTTTTACTTAAAAACGAATGAACTTTCAAAGTGTTCGTATAGATAGCATTCATGTGAGCTTGTTTTTTGCATTGGCGACTGCATCGTCAATATCTTTTTTTTCAAATAGCGAATGCTTAGTAATATAGTACATTTTAAAAAGCAACATTTGGTTTTATTTATTTAAACCAGAACAATAACGTACTGTGTATTACCATATTAACAAACCAAACGCTTATAAGAAATTGTACCTACAAATCGATGAAATCATCAACTGCTGAACTGTTTGTACAGTCGACAAGTCATTCATTTCCCACTATTCTGTGCAGATAATAATATTATTACGACACATCGACTCAAGTATCGGTTCAGGAACAGATACGGTAAACCTGTTCGTATCGGTTTGTTGCCAAACGTGCGTAACGCCTATAAGCGAGCTAAATTATTTATTTGATGAATGAAATATTTAAATTTGCATAAAATCAGTCATTGGAACGATAGCACGTGTTCATCAGATAAAGTGCAGCTTGTATTAATTTAGCTAATATGTATTTTATGTTCATGCAAGTACGTACTAAATCTGACGGTTTAATATGCTAACGATATTCGTTTTAAAATACCTAATAAATATACATGCAATCATTAAAGTCATGATTTAATAAACATGTGTTTACATTTTGCATAGCTGATAAGGTATTTATCGTTTTGTTATTTGGCTTACTATATATTCTTCAAAACGACGTAGGCGTATGGCATAAGTTGAATACGGTATATAACAATTAAAAGATTTAATTCGACGCTTTTGCAAACCACAAACACACTAAATGTATGTTTAAGCATTCAAGTTTTGAAGCATGATACACACATGGAATGGTTTTCTGTTATACATTCATTATGAATAAAAATAAGTCCAACTCGTTAAAACCCAATTTATAAAACGTGTATCACTATCCATTAAATTGTGTCTTTAAATTTATAAATAAAACGCCCTTTGATTTCTGGTTTCGAACGAGATTTTATTATGGAAAATACATCTTGACGGTTATTGATGGGTGTTGTTTGTATTTCCTCTAACGTTACATGCCTTGATTAAGATCGAACCCTGGTAATTTTGTTGAGTAATTAAGATACAACACTGTCAGGTAAATGACTGAAGTTTGACAAATGGAAATGTCTGAGAAACAATTAATGAATGGGCAGTATTTTATCATGCGTGTTATAGCTGGATGTTTTGTTTTCCCCCTGCATCTTAAAAACTGTTAAAACAGGTAATACAATTATATCACTGACAAAACACTAATGGCATATAGTGCACAGAGACGGGAAATTGTCTTCTTGCAACGTAGAAGCATGATTCCTACTAAAAACCTACTATAAATAGGGATGCTGTTCCGGAGTCGTATCAATTTGACCCGAGGTCTTGACTCTACCTACATGGAGTCCAGTCTATTTGACCCGAGGTCTTGACTACCTACCCGGGGTCCAGTCTTCTTGACCGAAGTCTTGACTACCTACTCGGAGTCCAGTCTACTTAACCCGAAGTCTTGACTACCTACCCGGAGTCCAGTCTACTTAACCCTAAGTATTGACTACCTACCTGGAGTCCAGTCTACTTGACTCGAGGTCTTGACTACCTACCCGGAGTCCAGTCTACTTGACCCGAAGTATTGACTGCCTAACCGGAGTCCCGTCTACCTAACCCGAAGTCTTGACTACCTACTCGGAGTCCAGTCTACTCAATCCGAAGTCTTGACTATCTACCCGGAGTCCAGTCTACTTCTTGACTTCCTATCCGAAGGGAAGTCTACTTGACCCGTGGTCTTGACTACCTACCCGGAGTCCAGTCTACTTGACTCGAAGTATTGACTACCTACCTGGAGTCCAGTCTACTTAACCCGAAGTCTTGACTACTAACCAGGATTCCAGTCAAATTAACCCAAAGTCTTGACTGTATACCCGGAGTCCAGTCTACTTGACCCGAGATCGTGTTTATCTGACCTGGAGTAGTGTGATTCAGCACAGTAGCTCGAGGTCTATCAGCGTATAATAGCATACCAGAGGTCATAAATAATATTGAAGTCCATTTACACACATAAGAACGTTCAAGGTAAAGTGTAGATTGTAGACAGAGTTTCGTATTTATTGTACAGCTTCAAACAATATATTGCATTTTAAATGATATAAACACAATTGGAACGTATACGTTTGCTCAAGCTACATGTATTTGTGTGTAGCAATTGATAAATTAGTAAGGAACCTTCATTTATTTATAATCATATGTCATTTAACTCTGACGTCGAGCACTATATACAACCATGCACAATAAAGTATAAAGCTCGCGACAGGTTGCGATTAACAAGGGTTAAAATAAATGTAATGTTTGTCAAAGTAACACTATAAGGTGTCGAAATTCGTGGTGCGCTTTGTCAATGCAAAACGAAAAATGAAAATACAATATAAACACGGACCACACAAGTGGACTATACACGGACCTACACAAGTGTGCTCCGAATGATCAGAGTGGTTGTTTTTTAACCAATCTATGAGTTGCGTTTACAAGGTAATTTGACACCATTTTAGATAGTGATCCTTTGAATAGGGAAACTTGCATCGCATGAATAGTATCACATTACATATTAATGCCCAGAATCATGTGTAAGACTACACGGGTTTTGATGACAGAATAACATCTGATCGACACCAAATGTATCAACTGAATGCAGTTAAAATGCTCATCAATGCACGAATACAAGTTCATTCTCAACACTTAAGTCCTAAACTCTTTGCGATAGAAGTGCTTTTAAATCTACCGTGTATTCAATTACTGATATTGATATTAAAAGGGAACATATTAATTGAACATGTTTTGTTATCCTCATGTATTATATGTATTTTTTACGAACTGTAATGATCATCCTATACAATCTTAATTCTTTACATACTGCATAATTTATGTTCAATAAAGTTGCTGCAGACAACCGTGTATTTAACACAAACATCAAGTCACGGAGTTTAAGGATTTGAAATTGTAATGAACTCGTGTTATATCGCCTTATCTCGTACAATCCTGTCACTCTGAACGGTCTTTGAGTGTGTATAAAAAACTATGAAAATCAAAACAAGTTATCGGTCCCAGTACGCGTCACTTTGTATCAAATGTGTTTGGTGTAGAGGTAGAGCGATCACTTTAAGACCCGGGATTCTTTCCCGCTGCAATGTTTGTTCATTGTTTTTTTCTATATAAATGAATGAACTGACATTGCAGAGGAAACACAGTAAATGTGTAAAAAGATCCTTTATTACCCCATTCAAAATTTACACTTTCTTACACTAAACAAGGCCGACGATTGCAAATATAAGTGAACCGTTACTTTTGCTGTTTTGGGGTACATAATCATATACAATTGATATACGCTAGATAATTAAAGCAGCCTCGGGCACGCGCGGTTGGACATCATACACTTTGAAATAAAAACACAAAAGGTCGATACTGTTTCTCCCGCAATCTTTATGTGGTTATTTAGTTGAAATGATCGATGTGCCTATTGTATTCATAGTTTTGGTTTGTATCACATCGATAATGACTGAAAATTCTGATTGCTGTTCGAAGTTCATATAACTGAATATCAAATGCCAATCTTTATACTTGGTGTTCACAGTAAAACCATGGGGTATCTTTCTGTAAGACAACATCAAAAATCTGAAATGGTTTTAAAGTCATTGCAAACAGGTCTCGAAGAATTAAATACTATTCCCTCTGCCTGACTCAAGTAGGGTTATTTTCAGTAACTTTCATTAGTGTGTGTACTTAGTACTGGTAATAAGCTATCATTGGAAAAGTGTGAGTTGGTTATTACTAAAAAGCTGTTGAAAACGGCAAAAAATCCAACTAAAACCAACAACAATGTATAACCATACTTTTTTTGAACTTGCAAACCCAATGATTGTTCTTTTGTTAATTATATTAATAAGAACATTGAACATATAAAGGACATGTACTTAAGTCATCACAATAAACAAACTTGAACAAAGGGCATGATATAACAGTCTCCTTTGAACCAAACAACATCTTTTACAAATACATTTCAAACGCTATAGCCCCTCGTTATAATTGCAATTTTGACAATAATGGTGTACAATCCTGATCATCTAATAGTTCGACAATTTTTGGTGCTTAATATTCATTCGTTGCACTTGAATTACTTATTACATAAACATAGATCACATCCGTTTTAAAGACGCAATGCGATACTGTTCAATCAACGCCCATACTGATAGTTATTTCTTTCAAACGGAGATTTTATGTCCGTTATATGATATCCCTTAAGCAATTATCATGTTTACTTCAATCAACAATTTGGGTTTTTCATAGAATTGAAGAAAGAGAACGTTTTGAAAAAAGGACATCCTTAGAACAGCCATTTATCAACAAGAGGACGATAACAGAGAAAAACAAGATGTTTAACTAAGGAGTAGTCAATTCTTACTGCTTCGGGTTCATATTGTCCATATAGGAAATGAATTATATCATATTGTATGATTAAATTTAATTCAATACTTTAAGCACATTAAACACTTTTGCTTCTTAGTGTTCAAGTACAATTTGTAGAGTTCATATTAAAATATTATTCGTGTTATACATTAAAGTTGAAATATTGAGAATGTATCCTGAGAACTGACTGATGTACTTTAAGATTTCATTTAAATTTGACACATTAAAGTTTCACAAAAGAAGCAATTATAGGGGTTTGGTTATCAAGAAAATCGTGTAATTTGATCTAAATCTGCACACTGCTTGACTTCACAATGTTTACGCCGTTGCAAGTTAACCGCAAAAAAAACACTTGGACGAACACATATTGGATATTAGAAAAGAATTAGTGCCAAATGTATTAAGCAACCTAGCGATGGACTATATTAATTGGTAACATGACAACTATGAAACCACAAAAACAACGAAAGCCTGTCGGAATGCAAAGATATCTTAACAACATTGATTACGTTGAATCATCAGAAACCAACATTTTGTTAAATACAGATGACGAAATATTGCAAAAACAACAATCAATAAACAACAAATTTAAATACTCGTATATTTATGGTAACTATAGGCACATTCAGCATCATGAAAGGTTGCTAATAAATTTTGCCTTTAGAACTGGGCATATATTTTTGCAAGAGGTACGAGAGCTCTTAAAAAATATAGCATACACTAGTGGATTTATTATATGATTTATGAAATATATCCTGTAGAAAAACGAAAATGTTACAAACAGACCTGGTTTAGCTGTTACAATTTTCGACACTCCAAATGATAAAATAGTATGCGTTAAGTACGTGGCTATATAAACAATAGTTAATATAAACCATATTATTGTCTTTGTTGGAAAGCCATGTCTCTGCAACATAGGTGTAGCGCTTTTAATACGCTGGAAATTAAACGTTTGAACACAATTATTGTCATTGAATCTTCGTGTATAGAAGCCATTTTGAAAATCCCGTTTACTGGTATGTTCTTCGAGAATAATATCACGTGGGTATGGTTCGTGCTCTATAGCGTTCGGATCGTTTCTTCCATGGCTTAATGGAATACGCCATGAGGCATGTTTACCTTGCAACGATACAGCTTTAATCTGTTTGGCAGCCCCATATTTAATGAAATAAGTTAAAAAAAAATCAGTGTACAATTTACCCTTTAAACCCCAAGATATTGTTACATTTTAACTAGCTCATAATGCTGTTCTTAAAACCTGAAGGAATTTGAGGAATTTTAACATTGAATTGAAAATTCCGCTAACAATGATGTAGTTCCATTTTTCATCAAATTTGCATGTGCCCACGAATTTAGTATACACGTTTAAACATTTGAATGCGATCATTAATAAACCGTATATTTCGAATAAAACTGTATACATATAAATTTATTTCAAATAAATTAATTCTATTTCACTACATAGTCACGGCATGCGCACCACGCGTGTCTGAAGACGATTGAATATATGCAATTTATTTTATCACTAATAACATGTGAAGTAATCCTTACCGGTTTAACGTAACGGTATATTCCTATTTTAATAATTTAAAACCCCAAATGTGTGCACAAAACTTCACCACAACAACCGCTACAAGATCCACAATACAAGTAGTTTAAACCAAGAGTTGGGTATCATTGATAACTTTACATCGTGGTGAGTAACTGATACACACTGTTAACTTCTCACATTGTTCCGCCTGCTTAGCGCAGTGGTTTATAATGCCGGTTTTGAAATATCTTCAAACATCTCCGTTTTATAAGTAAAATCGCGTTTTACGTTATTTGGTTACATGCGCAGCACCCGTATCTGAATTCCGTTAAATCAATGCAATTTATTTTTTTCACTAATAACATATTATGAAATCCTCCTAACCGGTTTAACGTTACGGCATATTCCTTTTAAATAAATCATAACTCCAAATTTATACAAACAACATCGCCACACCAACAGTTATAATATCCGAAATAAAAGTATAAAAGTAGTTTTAAACGCAGAGTTGGAGTTTTCATTGATTACTGGTTTTGGGTTCACGTGTAAGTAAATGATACACACTGTTTACCTCTCAGTCTCAACTTACACTGTTCGGCCTACTTCGCTACGAGGTTTATAATTACGGATTAGAAATATCTTCAACCCATCTTTGTTAAATACGTAAAACAGCGTTTAGTGTTATTTGGTAACAAGTTTATTTTTCCAATTTCATACATATAACAAGAAACAATCAACTATGCTCTTTCAACGACAACAATAAACTGCTTTTAGTCCATCTAACATGTTGACGTTTACTATCGGAATGTTCACTATCGTCGAAAGGAAACCATTAACACATATAAAGACGAACGTCTGTGGCAATTAAACCACTTATTTAAGTTATTTAAGCTATCAAATATTGAAGTTTTATAGAGGACCTCCTATAAATCCGTCTTTGTCATGTAAACGTCTACAAATAACAAAAAATAGAGGGAATGTACGTCATATGCCATATACTGCGCGACAAATGGCAATATCATATGGTTATGACAATCATGGTTAACGGCATATGCACGATATTTTTGGCGTCATAATCCAAATATGGAATCACAGGCCTAATCGATATCAGTCTGAAAAAATATAACTCATACTGTCCGTTTAAAGCACACTACACATACCTCGATATCATTTACGTGATATATTCAAATACAAAGATTCGTCTCCTATTTCCTATAATTACCGCAAAATATTAATTTGATATGTATGTTTTGGAAAACAAAAGTATATAATCTAAGCCGTTACCAGTCTTCAAAGATGTGGCATTCACACATACCATATGACTTCATACTAACTATCAAATACCAATTGTTTATTAATGGCTTCGTAAGTTAATATAGTCAAATACATTTAATGTGATATATCCTTTATTATTCAGTCTGCTGGAAATAATTTTATATGTTGTTATACGCTATAGCATACACATGTAAATATGATATTATCATACGCATATTCAAAATTAAATATTTGAAGAAATATCCCCGCGTTATTACAACATTCTGAGTAGAAACACAGCGATATGCTTATATAAGAATTATTTTTTGAAAAGCACAATGTCATAGACAGTGATCTCATCCGAATTGATAATAGTCTCCGTTTACGGTTTATGTATTCAAATAGAGAATACTTGATTAGTGTTAAATACATATAAGTGTACTAAACGAGGCTTAGAAAAACTGGACCACGATCCTTGTTCAGTTGTTCGTGTTTTCGTGCAGAATAAATAACAAGTGTCTGTATCCAACACTTATCTGGTATTATATTCATCCCAACGATTTCTCACAAGGATCTTTAAAATGAAAAGAAACAAAACAAAATGGAAGAATTTACCAGAACAAAATGATGTCATTTTTCCGCGCGTGGCCGCTTTATCTACGGCAATGCTGAAATAAAGCGAAGTTGACTCATCGGGGTTTCGATAATTAACGCCTGATGATTGGTTAATAACAAGTATCAGCATGTAGCATTTGATTTAACGTCATAGCCAGGATCTAAAAAGCTCAACAGGAAACTTGTAGATAAACCTGCCCTTAATTGAACACTTTTAAACAAATAAATCCGGTGTATTCAATATGGGACTGTGAGCAATACATGATATTGTCAAAAATACAAAGAAACTACACATACCAAATATAGTCTTTTTTCAAATTTCCTATATACAAATTGGTAAGACACTAAGGAATTAAAATATGTTTTTAAAAACAAAATAAAATAAAATATGAATAACACTACTATATAATTATCTTTTTGGTTGTGCTCGAACTCTGCCCCAATACGCGGCTCATTTGCCAGTTTGTTTTATTCATAAATATGTTTTTATCCTTAAACAAATCCTGGTACAGAATGTGTTCATATTCTGATGAAATTATATATACCAACTTATCATCGTTTATCGAACACGGGTAGTTATTTTCGTGATATCCTATTCTCGTTTTATTTGCTGGAAGAGAAAATGTTATGTGCCCTGAGTCAAATCAACCAATCCTAAGTTATTGAATTTCATCAAAGCAATCTTCAAAGGTTTAAGAATGCTATCGAAAACATGGTCGAGGGAAAGTTGAAAAAAAAATGAAAATTTACCATTTACCATTTATCAAACCAAAAAAAACTGTAAAAATTGTATTGTGTTTAGCCATTAAACATTCAAACACGCATTTCAATTCTAATTTCAGGAGAATTTCCTTGGGGGAAATAGTGCCATAAGATCAGTTGCCTTCAGAAAGACAGCGATTGAAAGCGGCATAGAAAAGCAATGTGACATGTTATTGTTATCAGAGTAAAATGAAGAATAAATTGAGAACATAAACCTGTTTTGATTAAAACTATGTCCACATTTCTTTCGTTGATCCTTTTTCAATATACTTTGCATGTAGCGTTAATCTTCTGTAAATATTCGTCGTTTTAAAAGTTATTTAAACAATTGTGCTGTTTTGACTAATGTGCTAGGAATCCCTAAAATATAGTTGTCCAAATATCTATTTTTCAGGCACATTCCATGTATTTAAGTTATGGCAAACTTCAACCACTCAACGCACTCCACGACCCCTCCAAAATATCCACAACAATACAAAACTGACGGCATGATTTATACTGCGGTTTTGTAGTTTGTGATTACCAAATGGCAATAATGTGGTTATTGATTTTCCGATATGTTTGTTAATTTTATTTACAACCCAGATGAATACAGACAAATTATCATTTATTGCTATATTTGCACTTAGTGAAAAGTAGTGAATGATGATTAATGAAGTAATGCGTTTATAATCACATGCACATTTAATAAAACAGGATAAACTACACAATGATAAAAATGATAAAAATATTAATACATGTGAACGAATGTACTCCAAGTTGGGATCGAACCCACTTCTGATGGTTCAGAAACAGAAATAACGGTTGATAAAGATTAAATAATATGTGCTTTGTTGTTCTTAGTAAAAAGTAGAGTGTACGCTATAATAAATATTGACCAATTCGACGTCAGCATATAAACATAAACATGGTATCACAAATTAAACTCAATTTATGAAATGGAGTCCCAGCTCATAACGCACGCGGTCGTTTCATCATATATATCCTGCTTGGATCATTATTATATATTGCCCATAAATTAATATATGACTTTTATATAAAGTTCCCGCGTTATCCCCGTGTTTTAAAATGTATGACAGAAAAGGGACACACACTCAAGGAGTTAAATGGTATACTCACTTTTATGATTTACAAAACTTACGGATTTTCTAACAAAACAAACCCACATCCTACCATACTACCTTTAGTGTCAACACTATGAGATGTCAACCGAATAAAACGATATAGTTATGGCGTACACTTCAGTCCTAATTAATAGGGGCGGGTTCGATCAGGTCGTTCATGAGGTAAGGCTTTTAACTTCCTGTTCGAAACAGGGCCAACGTTGTTAAATCTCATTTGTGACAAATATGATCATCCAGTTCATCGATACGTTGTTTTTTTTTTACAAACGTGTCCTTACTACAACATATCCTACCAGGAAATAAATGTTGTCATTCGGTCGCATTAAACGATATATGAGGTCCGACCAGAGGATCCGCTGTTTAAACTGTGCTATTTATCCCTACCTATCTATTAAGGACCAAACTTAAAATAAATGTGTATTGTAGACGTTTTTTGTATGTCATTCATGTTTAGAAATAAAACTTGTTTGACGTATGTTAATTTTTATATTCATATTACTCGTGACATTGAATTTCAATAAGAAGAAAACATAGCATACGTGTTGAAAACTATTTAATGTTGTGAAAAATCGATTATAGAGTTCGTTATTTATCTGTTCTAATCAGAAAATGGTTGTGCATTTTAGTTCTCTTTAACTTGTTATAACATGAATGCGTAATCAACACAGTTTAGAAGTACGCTGTATTAAAATAAATGAAAAGGAAATTAAAAACAATGAACGAAATCAATATTCAATTTACTTGCGTTCATTCTAATTCGAACGCATTGGTCAAATTGGCATAATATCAATAGGGCGCTTGCGCGCATCATGATATTGTCAATTTGACTATGGTGTTTATCAGTACTATTTGCTTAAGCTCATAATTTGACATTTAACGATTTTAAAATGAAACACATGCTGGAAAAATTAACTACATGTGATACTTTTGTAGGAAGTTAATATCCATAAGGAACGCGAATGCCTATTTACACCTTCAATAAAAATCATTTTTGCTGAAAGTAAACATTGAATTTTACTAATTCAAAACCACCATCGCATGATTATTTGCCGTGTTACGTCAACGACAAAACAAGCAGCGTACAACGATTAATGTAAGCCAATTTGACACATTTACACCAACCATTAACATGGTTAAGGTACAAAGCTTATGCGTTATTATTTGAATTACGACTACGAGACAGTTGAATGGCTACCGTTGATATTTTCATCAACATAATTTTCTCACAAAGCATCATATAGTTCAAATAAAATCCGGCTGATTCAGATATTAATCGCTTTGTATGTGTGATCTTTTTTCGGGGATAAAACATGGTTGCGCGAAAAGAATTCATATGCAAAAGTGTTCTTGTCCGATATGGAGATTACCAACGAAACTCGCTGGGGGAATGGAGTCCGGGTTGCTTCAGTGCTAAGCGCGTGAAAAAACCACTGAGCTAACTGTACGGGTATGTCTATCGTTTCCAAATTTATTAAGCGGTAGAGTTAATAACTTTTAACGATTTGGCTGCAATTAATGTAGAAATAATGTTTTGTTTTTCCGCACGTTTCGTATATTTCCAGCAGCTCGCATATTTTTGACAGCCCGCCAGTTTCAGTTCTGATATAACAGTCAATAAATACCGCAAAACAGAGAACGCTTTGAAATATGGTAAATAGTGCATTGTTTACTAAATAATCCCACCTATATCGCACAACATCATGAACTGCTACTCTGCACATTTTTTATAAGAATACTACAACCTGATTAGAAAGCTGAAATACTAGAATTATTTCTTCGGCAGATATTTTTTTTTCGGTTTTTAAAAGTCGAATTTAGTTAATCTTTCCTTTGCAGCTTATGTAAAAACAGTGGCAGCGTATACTTATTCTGAGTTCACAGAAATGAGTTGGGTGTTATCTCTTTGAGTACTTTGATTGGCTGTTTGAACGAAACGTTTGTTGAGCAGACTGGTGGATTTAATCAAATGATGTGTATATTTATATATGAATACGTATATAGGAACGGATAATGGGGTTAAGTATCATATTCGAATAATATTTTTTTGAACGTCCATAACATGAAAATATTCCCTAATACGGTTTGCTAATGAGTGAAACAAACGATGTCTGACATTTGACTGGCAATTGTCTGACCAATATCCATGGGGACATGCCGTGATATAATATTACAATTGTATTTATTTTAAATATCACAATCGTAAATTGCTTTCTCAGCGATAGCGTGCAGTTTGAAACAGGCACGAATCAAACGTATCGATAAAATATGTCAAAATTATTGGTCTACCATAAACCAAATGATATGTTCTATGAAACTTGACTCTAAAAAGAAATTATGTCATTAATATAAATACATAAGTATCGATATCACAAATACGAACTTACATTTTAGAACAAAGAAGCATATCAGTGTGATAACTTTATTGGAATCATTAATAATAAATTACTAAGCAAACCGATCTTTTTTCACAGCACGAATTAATAATTTATTTAGGTATATCCGGTTTAATGATCAATCTTAGGCAGAGGAAATGAATACATAATATATATGGAGAAAGATGTGTGTGAACAATATATATCAAATATGTATTATAGACAATTCCTTTACCAACGCACCTTCACTCTCCGATTTTATTCACAAAACCGAGAAAGCCATATTCAATGTCTCCTACTGAGCACTACGTACAAACAACTAAACGAATCAAATGTCAAGCGACATGGATGCGTATACAATTCTTTGATAATGCATATTAAACTAAATCATCATATAACCGAATATTAATAACAGTGAAAGCCAGTTATCTTTACCTTAACAGCTGCATGTAATTTACATATGATCAAATAGGAAAAACATTTCTATTGTTTCTTTTGCACGATAAAGCTTTTAAAAACTAAAACCACTGAACCGTTCATCTCATATAGGGTCTACTAAACCTACATATTAGGAGTGACTTAAATTGTCACTAATTACAAAAGCATTATCCAAACATTTATTCAAAACAAAAGTTATATAGTATATATACAATTATTTATACTTTTATTAATTATCCATTCATATGATTTACTACATCACAGTTCAACTGTTTATTGTTTAAGGCTTTACTATTAATTATGAACCATGTCTATTCAGTATACGTCGTTTGAAAGACGTCTGTTTTATACATGATTCGTTGGTCGACACTGGGAAAGATTTACACACGGCTATTCATCAAAGTACAAACCGTTCAAGTTATGGTATCGATGCGGTGTATTTGTTATTCATACTGAGCTTGCATATCGGACATTATTTTGCATTAAATATATATATATATATACGTTTGATATTATCGTCAATTACACTGGAATATTTATTTTGTCGCTATTCTCAAGTTACGATGATAACAAATAGTGGCCCTTGTTTGCGAGTATAAACCTCATAAAGGATGTTGCAAATATGTCTTATTAAGTGTAGTCGGTAGTAAGGGCGTATGTAGAAAGTCGTTTGCAATGACGAAATATGGTCGTTTATCTAACACGTATTTCTTGGAGATAGATGTAAATGTCCCATACAAAGGAATACTGACGTTTGCGATTTAATCATGCCCCTTGTCGTAACACGTGATGTTGCAAGTCAGTCCTACAAAAGAATCAGCGCAACATTGTATTCGGTCAAGTGTTTATGCAATTGTGCAGCCATTCTTTTCGTCGGAACACCGCTAAAGTAAAGTGGACTACTGTAAAATAACAAAGTGCAGGATTATGGTTATTGTGCATGGCACGTTTCCTAATTGATATCTATACACCAATTAAGTTGCACGTTGACATTGTGTAGCGTTTCTGAGATATAGCCCTGACAGGTTACATCATACAAAAACAACAAAGGACAATAACTCTTATTTAAGTAAGAGTAGGGTTATGGTTCTTGCGCATAGTATTTATCCTACATGATATCAATACATCCACGAGGTTTCACGTTGAAATCTTATATAGTTTTTGAGATAAAGCTTGTGACGAACGGACGGACTGACGGAGGGACGGACAACGCCACAACTATATATTTCTCCGCCTTACGCGGGTGATAAAAATAGTATCAATTGAAAATGAAACCGAATTCAACAATTTCTCTCACTATTGAGTTATGAACACTTGTTGTCATTTTATCATATTGTTCGTTGAAGAGGAAAATTACTTAATTAAACTGGAATATCAATCAACGGAGCCGACCGATGTATGCGAGGGGAATTGCATAAATTAGCTCCAGGTTTATTTAGTTGCTCGATTCATTTAAAACAGATAAACACCCACGCGTGCTAAGTTGGTGTGAGCGACCGTTTATCACATTCAAGAACATTACTCGAAGTAATTCAAAATGTCATGCCATAATTGTAGGATCATAGTTAAACTTAACCTTTTATATTGTGTATTTTAAAATTATTATTTATGCATTTTTTAAAAGTTAAAACAGTTTTTTATACAGTGTATAACCAGGGTAATCACATTTGAAATCATTCGTAAAGGTATATTTGTGAACAATGTAAAAAGCATTGATTAATAATTACAACGTAATACATGTGCGTGTATAGCACCCTAACATAATAGTTAATATAATTCCCGATTATAACTATCAACATAGCTGCAATTGGCAATTGTATTATAACTCAAAAGTGTATCTTTAAATATGTTTCACATAATCATCTCAAAACACTTTGTATGCTCATAGTATGCATCGTCAAAAGACTGTTGACTTATTACTAGTTTGGAATAAAGTTTACCTATATGTTATATACACAGTATGCATGTTTTTATGTCATCTTAAAAACGCTTCGGACGAAGTAACAACCCGTTGGATGAAAATATCATTTCGACTTATAGGAACATACAACTCGCGGGCAACTTTTAATATTACTTTAAGTAATACGATCGCCACCAAAACCTTCGTATTAGGTTTATTGTCAAATAAGAAGGCAATGGCTGTTCACTATGATATCGTTATAGTTCATTTATATATCATTGCGCTACTCTGTCTGTGTTGGCCTAATATCCGTTGTTTAAATTATTATTATTATTCAATTAATAATTAAAAAACAAATGTTAAGCCAAATGATTATCAGAGACAACATGTTTTAAATATATGCAGGATTCTTGGATTGTTTTCCACCATGCCTTATAGAGGATTTGTGTTTGCCTTCATTGTAATACCGTGAATTAGTTGTCTGTGTCAAGGGAAAAATACATATTTTTGTTTAAAATGTAAGCAAACACATTTTTTCCTTTTTATTTGNGTAGTATAGTTGCATATATATGGTCTACATATCCATGTTTGGTGTTGTTGTCTAAATATGTTATATAAAGTCATAAGTAAATTTGTAAAATTCAATATGATATTTGTGTTTTTATAATTTGCATTATGTGATATATTTTAAACGAAGCCAAGCTATGTATTTCGCTCTGTTATGTTGTTTTGTTAGGATCACTTGATGTTAATCACCTTCGAAGTATATGTTACGAGCGAATTTGATACAAGGGAGATTAATCTCGATGCAAAATTACGATGCGGAATCGTGCACGAAATTGATATCGTTTCGTGTTCTCGCTCTTGTCTATCTAAAAGTTCAAATGCGCATCCGAATCTCCTAAACGTGCATAGAGAAATAATTTTCTATTTTCTATTCATAAAACGCTTTCAATAATAAACATATTATTATATTTCTTATAAAAAGGCATCGTTTTCCTGTGAAATAAGTGAACGTACAGTCGTTTTAAAAATACCAAAACATTGTGCGTAGTACGTGAAAATAGTGTTAATTCTTACTGTTAACAACATTGAAAAACATCACCCTGCGATTAAGTTTACTAGATGTTTACTGAAATCTCAAAAACTCTTCACACACAACGCATATATCAACTTATTAAAAATATGGCTAACAAAGTACATTCTAAAAAGAGAGAAAAAGACACTATTTTTTCCATAGTCATTTGAACATTTTTTCCGACTGTTAATGCAAACACGATGCGTATTAGGTACGTTACAATCAACACAACCGTCAATGCGAACCAGTTTAATGTCTTCGTCGGGATTTCCTTTTTATTAAACCGTTAGCAATGATGCGATACACGTTTGAAACTGTGATGTTTACTTTATCTCTGAGGCTCTGTTGTTTTGGTATCTTCAATATAATGCACTGGGCAATGTTGCACTCATTGTTGATTGACTCATCGAATAAACAAGTCGACTATTGTTATCGTCGACATCTTTGATAAAGACTTCTTCTCCGTGCGATAAGCACAAAATTTCTTCGTATTTCGTCCAGGAATCGTTTTCATTGTCACACGTTAGACTAGGGTAATAAGTTGAAATGCTGGTACATCGGTTTTGACTCATTTTTTTTTAATTGCATCACAACATAATGATAGCATTCGGTACCAGATATATAAATGAAATTCCACAGTGCACAATAATAAAGAACCATCTGTATACGTGTCTCAGACCGATATTTAAAACCTTTGCTCAGTCATCTTAACTGTGGATTAAGTCGACAAGTCATCCCATGGGCATCGTTGGTAATGACGTTCATGGAATAATGCTTCTCCATACTCGTCAAGTTTAGTTTATAGGGGAACACTTTTCAACTTTGATAAGGATAATTTATAACTCGGTTCTTTTCCAGCAAGAGAAAATCAAATGACTCACATTGAAATGCATTTCCTTCTTTTCCATCACCAGTATCACCAAGAACAATTTACTAATGTAGTATATAGCACATAGCCAAATAATTGAAATATTTCGATTGAGTCTGGAATAATAATGCACGATCTATAGTGGACATTAATGTACTTCAAGACATGAAAATTATAATCCACACATTTCTTTTAACAAATTGGCAAATTCATAACATATAATTATTACATGTATTATTTTGAATAAATTTAACATACGCTTTGTATTCGTATCATTTGGAAACATTTCTAACAACACTTTGGCTCGAAAACTCAGTTTTTGTTCTTATGCATTTTCGATTACTGTTTATGTGTTTTCAGGTTCACAATAACGTTTCAGATATAACGCTGGTATTCGATGTCGATAAGTTATTCAATCTAATGATATAATTTTGGCAGACTTTCGAATATTTTGAATCTACAAATATATCATAAAATGAACTCTTGTTTCACTTAGCCTGCAGAATGTAATTGTTAATAACTAACTAATGTTATGTTCTAAATTGCAAAAGAAATTATGCTGTATGGTTAAAAGTCAAAGTTGATTGTTCACTATAATTTTCATTTAAATTTTTGAAGATTGTTTTAAACATATTTATTGCAGAAAGTGTTTACAAAATAAGTTACAAATATCTTAAGTTTATAGGATTGGAACGTTAGCTAAGCTGATAGGGTTTATGAAAATATTATTTTGATTTGATAACCAGTCATTTTCCTGCAGACTATTTAGTGTCTATTTCAGTAAATCAGGCACACACCTAACGTTGTAGAAGATAACTGCATCTTGTTTACCAAATTTACTGCTAGTGTTTTGAGATGTTCAAGATAAGTTTGCAAGCATTGAGTTCCTAAAGAAATAATTATCCTAAATGTTTCGAGTTTAACTGATAAAACAAAAATTGAAGGCCACAACAAAATCATCAGTTGTTCGACGGAATTCGGCCCAAAGAATATGAGCGAGCGAGCGGAATAAAACATATAAGTATTCAATTTCCTATATAATCAGAGGCGCAATGAAGTGTGCAAAACACATTCAAATGTTTATATATATTGCCAATTATGACCTCTTAATACAATCATCTGACCAATTTCCTATACTTGAATTTTGATAGTGATTCAAAAACTTTACCCAGAACTCAATCCATTTTATATTTAAGAATAACAAACTCAAGGCAGAGTGTGTACTGTGTTTTACCACTTCTGAAATTCAGCTAACTTTATTAAATGGGAACCTATCGTCATCACACTTAGCCGGGATCTTAAGCATGTTCAATAAACTCACAGAGGTATAGTTATACATTGTACTTTGTCATTTTTGTGAACTGTTTTATTTTGTTTTTGTACGTTTAAGGCACGACCGCACTTAATAATGCCATTTTGTAAACGTAACCCTTTAAAGAAAAACTTAACAGTGTATGTCATTAAACATTTAAGATTAACCTAAATTATTAGAGAAATACCTCCTCTCTGAAAATATCGGTTGCTACTCAAAGTGGGCACTGCGGGCGCAATTTGAATATACAACTTTTTTGTAACAACAAATACACATTTTTAAGTACGGCAAATCCGACGAATATATATAAGTATATTTTAAGGTTTATTTAAAATTACCAGTCAACACATTGTTAATGTTTTTATAGTTATCTTAACATCGTTGACGAACAAATACTACGTATGATAAAACTAGCATTTCTAAGTTTCAAATTAACTGGTATTAGTCGCAAACACGTTTTACTATTCCGTACAGTAATACGATCCCCATTGTTACCTTTTCGCTTACTTAATGTCCTATTAGTTATTGGATGATTAATTATACACATTCCATTAAAACAGACGACTATGTTTTCCAAAACGATAAGTTTGTAATGCAAATGCAATCTAACATGTGCTTCGTTTCAGATGCATTGACATTTCCATTAACCGTGATCGTGTTAGAGTCATAAATTGTGTACATCATTGTGCAGTTGTACCTTTGTTGATTTTGAATGTTTGTGTATTGTTAACAATAATCGTTGTATCGTTGTTTTTTTTCTAATATTGAGACTGTTTTATCAAAAGTTCTTAACGATTTATTGATCACTAGTAAAAATACATAGTGCTTATTAATGGGCACACTATGTTGTACATATGTTGCTAAAATTGTTATTTAAAAGTCTTTTCATAATGTATTAAATATAACAATATGACTCGTTCTTCTTGTTGTATTAACCTTTTTAATTACGCCTCGCATATTTAATGTAAGTTGGTCCAAAAACGTGCCTTGTTTTCACTAACACCATCAAAAAATAAAGGTTAGTGGGTCATGACATTTTTGTATCGATAACCACCTTAATAACAATACGCAATTACAAGCAGAAATCTCCAAAATCTTTATTTAACATTCTCTATTCGGTTAATTTACATTAATTTAAAATTAATTTAGCTCATATGATTACTTGTAGCATAATGAAACTTAATAGTTTGATTAAATTTTGCCAATTTTGAAATTAGGTTCGGTCAGGTTAGTGAAAACACACAACAACGTTGTTTTGCCTAAGTACAGTATAAATCAATCACAACTAAGAGCTTACATACGAACATCAAACTTGCATTTTTAAGCCATCGTTGTTTGTTCGTAGGCCGTTTACAACAAATATGATAACTAGTTAAGCCCTTACGGGTGTTGAAAATTCTCGTTAACCATATGCTTCAATCGCAAATTAATGTAAGAAATAAATAGTCCGTAAGTGTAATAGTTAGTACACATAAGATGTTTACACAATTGGCATTAACAACGTTTAACATGCATGAATACATCACCTAATATAATTGTTAGCATGTTTAAGAAGCATTTACCAATATGCATCACACTTATGGAGAACATCAGAACAAACAAGTCAAGTGATCAACTCCATTAGTATATTCCCACATCCACAACACTACGTTATCTACATATATAGTATGTGTCAATAATGTACTACGAACTATCAGCAAAGAACCTTAAAAATAAAGAAAACAAATCAGCGAACATAAAATGATATCCGATACTTCATATCTAGACATACAGGAGGCGTTTGCCGTAATTGCTTTTCCATAAGCGTGTTTCCGTTTAACGGAGGGCAACTTATAACATACACTTTTGAGTACCATACACTTCAAGAGTAACATACTAAAGAAAAATCCCGTAGGTTAACATCCCTGAGTCTCGGTTAGATTGCGTTTGCAATTTTACTCTTATTATTAATATGTGGCGCTTATATTGCATAACGAAGAGTCATATTGTTAAATATTCATAATTTAGAGGTTCATAATGAGAGTCAAACCACAGCTGCCAAATTTAGTTTTTAAATAATTGCATGCATTTGTTATGGACGATAGCATTTGTTTCAAAACCACTTTCATACATAATAATTGTAATTGAGGTATTGACACTGTAGTGTATCCTATTGTATTATGAATGACAATGAAACCTGCCAATTCAATCGAGCTTAATTAGCTATCTTTAATCTAATGGAGGCAAATGCTTATTAAAAAAACACTCAAATAAAATTAAGCATATTATAGATAATTGACCTATGGTTGTCAGGAGAGTAAACAAACTGTTCGGATTTCAACAATCCAAGCAATGTGACGATTACGACCGCCTGTTTCAATATATGTGCAATAATACACATATACTATATACTCTGCATAATTTGTCTCACATATCATTTTAGTATATATTTTAACTCACAAATAATCAAACTGAATATGTCGAAGTAATTTGGCTACAAGATGGTTTTATGTTTTGTTCACAGTCAGTAAATTATGGTTTAAGTATCTGAGATTATAATGCAGCCATGACCAATATAAAGATTCAAGTTTTTCAAGTTTCAAGTTTTATTAACACAACATCCAGAGGGCCTAATGTCCAATTGGACAAAGTGTTCACAGTAAATAGTGCATGATTAAACACAATAATATTACCTTAAACTGCACCAATACAAACATGCATTATTATATATTGTATAAATAACTCTCGATAGTAAAACTAAATATGTGTTATTACGTAAATGTATATTGACGCTAATTAATTACAGCAATAACAGCAAAGATAAGTACATTGTAGTTTACATAGATAAGGTTTACATATGAACACTTACCATAAATATTTATCTGAAACAATTGCGTTCAGAAAAAGGAAATAGAAGGTTTAACAAAAGTAATCATTTGACCAATCATTGGCTTATGGACGTAGTATGTTGCATATAAAAGCATAATAATACAAACGCCGTGTCAGTAAGTAAATATACTGTAGAGGAATATTTGTTATATTTCAAAATATGCATGTACCGTACATAGTATACGTCTTAATGAAACCATGCATAATTACATTGAATAAATTCTTAGTTTGAACATCGGACTACATAACCCAGCATTTTCTTAAATAATTGTTTACTAGAATCTCTGAAACCTTTCACAAACAACGCATATACCACTGGATTAACAATATGGTTAGCGAAGTACATTCGAAAAAAAAATGAAAATGAAACAAATTCTTTGGTCGTCATCTTCACAACTTTTCCTATAGTTAATGCCAAAATCATGTGTGTAAGATACGTTACAATAAAGAAAATGGTTAGTGTGAACCAGATGAATGTTTTCGTCGGAAATTCTTTCTTAAACCGTGAGCTATGGCGCGATAAACGTGTAAAGCTTGAACGTTTGCTTGTTCTTTTAGATTTGGGTGAGTTGGTAACTTGAAACAAAGTACCGGAAGGTGTTGAAGATGCTGTTACTGGATTCGTTGAACACAACAGCCGAGTGTCTTTACCTTCGACATCCTTCGAAGTTTCTGTTTCTGTAAGCCGTATAAGAACCATACTATTATCATTTACTACCGTCGTATTACGTCTAAGCGTCGTTTCAACGTCACATGTATCGCCAGCGTGGTTAGTTGAAATGCTTGTACTTTGTTGTTGCTTCGAAATTGCTTTTAATTGCTTTACAACAACTCTCATAATTCTCCCGTACAGTACCAGATAAATGAACGAAATTCCACAGTGTAATATAATAAAAAACCATTTGTAAACGTTTCTCAACATAGACGTCTTAAATACTTCATCTGTCTCGCATAGATATACAGTTGTGTTGGAGCCATATTTGTTTATTAAGTGTGTTGTATTTATTCCGCACATCAGCGTTCCTGGAATTGCCAAACATATCGGGAACACTACTGCTACGCCCATCAATATCTTCACCGCAATCTTGGAACTCATCTGCTTCTTAAAGGGCTGCACAACCTTCCGGTATCTGTCCACTGATATCACTAGAAGAGCCAGACACGATGCTGAGGCACCGAAGACATTTAAGAAGCATTTAATCTTGCAATATAAAGTATCGCTAAACATGAAGAAATATCTGTGTTTTACCATCTCAGCAGGAATTAGGGTGATGCATGTGATTAAGTCAATCACAGCAAGTGTCAGAACAAATACTTTGAAATTGTTTCCCTTGTATTCTGGACTCTTTATGAAAATGAAAATTATCAACAGGTTGCCGAAGAAACCAAACACCATAAAGAAACCGAACGTTATGGTAAGCGGAAGAAGGGCTCTGGCATATCTGTCGTTTAAATCGACAAGTCCTTCCGTGGGTAAACCTGTTAACAACGTCCATGGAATAATGCCAGAATAATTTTTGGTTTCTTCATACGCCATCGTCAAGTCCATGTCCATTCGGAACACTTATCAGTTTTTTAGAATAATAATGTATAACTCGGTACTTATGAAGCAAGACAAACATCAATGCTTCGTATCAAATTTCATTCAATTTTCCTAAACCGGTATTCTCAAAAATATTTGTATCGGAAAATAAAAACACACACGGTTAAAGAATCATATTATCTTCATTGTTTCCGAAAAAAAAACATATGTTATGTAAAATCCATCGTAAAAGATGCCCGTTTAGCCTTGTTATTATTTTAACCAAATTGTTTTGTTCCACATATCGGCACAGTAGCGATGTATCATATGTGTAAGTATACTTTTCAATAAATAGTTAATATTAGCGTTGAATTTTCATCATTGGCAGGCGCCTCTGTCTGACACTTTGACTTATAATTTTGTTTATTTCTGCATATTTCGTTTGCTGATTGTCTTGTTTATGGATCACAATAACACTTATGTAGTTATGCTGGTTTTCGATATTGATTAGATAATCAATCTAATGTAACAGCAGCAACATCATTGGCAGACTTGTGTCTCTTTGGAACCTGAAAAAGAAAGAAAACACATTTAACGTAGCCTTCATAATTTTGTTTCAAATAAATAACTAATCATGCTCTTAATTACAAACAAAATGACGTTGTGTAATCACTAGTTATAGTGGTTTTGTCAAACCTTGAAGTAATATCCTCTTCACTAAAGTGTTACTATTAATGATATAGAATTCTTATTTTCATATGATATGCTGTTATTTCCGTGTTTATTATTTTGTATCTTTTCACAGCACTTCAGTCACACACTTGCACTTGATGTTGCAGAACACAACCGCACCTGTATACCCAATTAATTGTTGGCGTTTAAATATGTTCAAGATAAGCGCACACGCACCAGATCTCAAAATTGAAACATATGTTAGAAGGTTAGAGTCTAAATAAGTTAAAATGTCTAACCATGAAACACATCTAACAGTTACTTGGAATTCATTCAAGTAAAGATTTGAATAAAATAGTTTTCAATTATAACATAAATCCGTGGTTGTGCGTGATGTATTTAATAAACTGTGGTAGGGACATGCATTTACATTCACAAATATTATAACGATTATTGAAGTCTATTCATTAAAGAATGCAATTAAAGCATTAAAAGTCCACACCTTTGTTGTTATTTGGGAAACCCGTTTCAATTGCTTTTAGTGAAATTGTCTCTATGAATGTTTCAAAATAAATATCATATAAGCTTTGTAGGTAAAAGTACATGTATGTGTAAAAACGGTTTGTCCTTAATAACAGTCGTTTGTGTTATTCTACAAATAAAAAAACTACATCTAATAAACCTTTTTATAAAAATGTAACCATAATAAATGATGTAATTAACTGACATTGTAAATTAGAAAAAACAGCGATGGATTTATTTGGTCATTTAATTATTTATTACATGTTTATAATATTAAGTTTGGTCGTATTGTAATTAATTCGAATAATCTACACATGTTATATTAATTGAACCTGACATTAACATTTTACATTTTTAACATTGAACATATGAACATTACGTAATAAATAAAATATCATGCTTACATATATTTTAGTTCATCCCTAAAATATTCCATGAAATACCACGCCGATACACCCGCGTATACCTCTGCTGAACATTTGTTTCCAACTGTCCAACTGTCTGCAGAAAATTGCCTGTCTGGAATAAATGAGCTGTAAGTTTTCAACAGCAATGAATTCTGGATGTTGCATAAAGCGCTATAAATACTCCGCAGATCTCCTAACATCGGTATGGCAGCTATATCAGATAAAGCGTCAAGTTGTGCTCATTAAATAAACTGATAAGATGTTTTCTTCCTCTGTCAAACATATTGATGTTCAAAGTAGAAGCTATGTGAAATTTGAAACCGTCATTAATGTTGAGGCGTGGAAATAGTTAGTGTATATCGAATGGAAAAGTTGAGTTATTATATAAAACGGTAGACCGGTGAATGGTAACCCTTTTTTGTCTTAGTGATACTTTCAAATGCGGGACTTAAGTGGCTTTTCAATTCTCGGCCTTGGCAGCTACAGTCCAGAGTACACCAAATTTAACATTAGTGACACTTTTGTTATTGCCTCTTATTGTGATTTTGTATTTCATTTTGCTATAGTTATGTTAATCCAAGAATGTTATAATAAAATATTTTAATAAGCACATGTCTGAAAAGCATGAATCCAAACATACGATATGATGAGTTTTTTTATTGCAGAGATATAATTTATACCATGAAGTGCACAATGCAAAAAGATCGACCCGAGTAAATAAGTGAAAACAGGTCTTTCATGGAAAAAAGTGTGTAAAGTGTATTTACAAATGGGAAGTGTTAGTTCTATGATGATGTTTATTAGCGTAAATATACATTATATATAACAGTAAATTTGATATGAATCTCACAATTTGTTGATTCATTCCTTTTTTAATCAATTTGAGACGAACAATATTTCAGTTAATTATGTTTTGTTCTCGCTATTTATATTAAGATTGTGACTTTGTTCCACAACTTGGAAAACAAACTTAATTAGCTTTTGAAAAAGTAAGATAGTGGGACCCACGAGTATAACAAGATATTTAAAAGGACAAATATGTTTGAGTTAATAATAAGAGGAAATCACTAACTAAAGTCTCCCATTTGCGAACGAGTGCATGACATCTGGTCGAATATTAAATTGATACGAACTGATAGAATATCCAGCTTCTTTCCAATACGACACAACTATATTAAGAGGAGAACATGCTACGGACCCTTTTAGCAGCGAAATGATCCGCCAGATATGTAAAACACAGCAATGTTGGCCACCTTCAAACTTGATTTCACACTTCGTTTTTATAAACCCGATTGAAACGTCGCTTTGAATTATTAAAATGATCAGTTACTAAAAGGTAAACCACTTAAATTTAGTAACAATGCCATTTCTACGGAATCTAAAAGGCAACTGATGGATATAATGGTCGGTCCCATATCTTCATACACAAACACATTTTAATAGATATGTGAAAATAACGTTCATGAACTCTGTGTAAAGCGCAACGAATATTATTAGAATCTTTGAGACATTAACAGCAGTTGCTGTAACAGGTGCACACGTGCCTTCTAATTGGAGTCATAACAAATGAAACAAATGCTAAAACTTACTAAAAAGCAACAACCGAGTGCGAATAACGATTTGGTTGTTGTTATAAACGTTGCTTTGTATCTTATTGAATTCAATCTAAATTTAAATTCATTCGTCCGTAAATGGTCAGATTTTTCGGTAAATTGATGTTGTACTTATATTGGATTATCGGATATAAATGCACATTAGAAAAGCGTTATGTATACAGTTAACGATACACATTTACTTCTTTCAATTTCGTTCATTGTCTTTGATCGGTGGCATGTTGCCTTCACCTTCACACCCTTGAAAAACACAATACACTCAATGGGTAATAAAGTTGTTAACCATAAGCGCTAATCAATACCCTTCTACCTAAACGTTGTCAGCGGATTCGATGCAGCTTTACTGCATTCGCGTTTTACAGGAAATGTCACATGTAAGTTAAGTATACTGTATAATGTACACCCCTTTGTGTCAAAACCGGATTTATCTTGATTGAGAAACAGACGCAGTATGCATGCGTGGATGACGTTGGATTGTAATGTCTCAACGTTAATTCAGTCTTAATTTGGTTTAAACATTGGACATAAGTATTCGTTAGGAACTTACATTCGTCAATCGGTCTACTGACGAAATAGACGAAAATTAATGTTTGACGAATAATAATGGTTTCACAGTATCTTTTAGACATTATCAACAAGTGCTGTAACGGGTGCACACGTGCCTTCTAATTGGAGTAATAACAAATGAAAAAGAATGCTTAAACTTGCACAAAGTGCAACGACCGACGGCGAGTACTGATTTGACTGGTGTTATTAACACGGTCTCGGCTTACCATTCAAAAGGAAGAAATGGCAGAAACATTGCAACTAAATGTACATAATTCCAGCTACTACCAGAATGTTTATATAATTTAGGTTAATGCTGTTTACATATTCTTTATACTATATCTCTGAAAAATAGCGTATGCAATGGTTAAATGAAATGAAAGATGTTTGTTGAGGAATCAGTTCGTGGTGCGTGATGTCTTAATGATATATTGTTTGTAAATAAATGACTTACCCTCATGCTTTCTTGCATTATGTCCTCAACTGCTATTAAACAATCTGGAAACAATGTCTATATGTAAATATCGCATTTATAAACTCATACGTTTTGTCTAGAAATTACAGTATTTGATAGCATTTGATTTTATACATAAAACCTTTCCAAACTTAATTCGGTAACATCCGTGTGCGGAATTTTAAATAGGAATTGGAATCAACTTCGATTCCATTTTAATTAGGTTTGACTATTAGCAAATAGGTTCAATAATTGAAAATGAACACGCATTTAGGACACACAAGTGAACTTTTCCGCATCTAACACGCAATGTTGATTCTCGAGGGAACCACATTTTGGTCTCTTGATACGTACTTAATTTCCTTCGCACGCAATGTTTCTACAGAAATATGATGTGTATTAAATTTATTAGAAGAAATATGACCATGTTTTTTTTTTTGCATGAGTGTTCGAAATAAGGAGATACATATATTAATGAATGCTGCTCGTTTAATCTGTTCACTATATGTAGGTACTGTTTCTGTAATAAATGACATTACATGGATATAAAAATATGCACATTTACTCAACCGAAAATACTAAAGTAACTGATAAAATGTATGTGTTTACATCATTTTTGAGATTATATATATATATATATATATATATATATATATATATAATGCGTTTCGTAAACAAAATTTAGTCTGTAAGTATGTACAAAGATAGTCTTGAAACCATAGCGACCGTCTGCGAACAAGCATTGATCTATTTTATAATGATGTTAAAGTCGTAATTGGGCCACCATCAAATCGACACGAATATAATAGTAATATATAACACGGAAAACGCCGTTAGACATCGTTTTATGTTGTGCGAGTGTAAGGGACATAATTTGAACAAACTTTGTAGAGAAGCAGCATCTGATGTTATACAGAAAATATGAAACCTCTGAAGATTGTGGTTTTAGGAGAGAAATTGTTTTAATTTATTTAAAATATAAGTCCAAATAGATCACAGTATTACACCATTGATGATTATAATGACGATGGTGATGATGATGGCATTGATAAGAGTTATGATGCTGATGTCGGTAAAGATGATGTTGGTTGTGTAAATAATGATGTTGATGATAATAATGATGATTATGATGATGATGATACTCATGCTGCGGATACTACTTCTTCCGCCGATGTTGTTTCAACTAATTATCTACTGCATATCGTGATTTAACCAATCAAGGTGAAGAATGTTATGATGATGGTGTTGGTGATGGCGATGGAGATGATGATAATCGTGATGAAAGTGATGAAGAAAGTGAAGATGATTGCAACTATTTATAACTTAATTCTTATCGTGTCTGTTCATCAACTGACCATAAATATATGTGAAAATAGAATCCTTACGCATAATCGTGTTTTTACTAAAAAATATAATTCAAAGGTTTAGTATATGTGCCAAATAATACAATATTTTTCAAAGATGTATACAATATGATTTGTGAACAATATAATCAAAGCACACCATATGCTGTAAATAACTGCCTTTGCATAGAAAGGCCAATCTTCACGCAATAAGAGATGATGGGTGCTTCAGTTTAACGACTTGAAACACAATTACATTTCAGTTCGACTATATAAATAACTGTAATTCAATTATTAAGACATAAACCATTCATTGTAATTGCTAAGATTTACGGGGATTGCGCCTGTATCAGTAAGATATGTCTGCACTGGGTACTGACTTCTACGCAAATCATTAGCGCCATCGATACTCTATTTTGAGCACTTCGGTACGTCTTATAAAACAAGTGTTTAAAAAGATATAATTTGTATTATGACGGATACATGTTTGCAAATGTAATAAAAAATAAAATGATATAGAAGAGAGCGGTTTGTAGTAAACATTTAAAATACGTAGTTTCAATATACAGAAATGAAGTTAGCAAAACGAAAGGGCAGGAGCTACATTCGTACATGTGTGTACAGGAAGCAGATAGAAGACTTAAAGCATTTTTTGCAGGATATGTCCTCCATAATCATCAATATAAACCTCAGGATATTGTGGTTTAAGTATCTTGCATTGTGAGTACTTATACGTTGCGGGGATATGTCCATTACCTTAACACTACTATAATGTGTTCACAACCAATACGCATTTATATCTTAACCTAATGCCTACTTAATACTGCAACCGAAGCTCTATCAAAAGTAACAGTTTGACCGTTTTAATACATGAGCTGTATATAGTTTATAGTTTTGTTCTTTAGTAAACACTTGCGTCAATTTACATACCACAGTCTTACGTTTGGAGTGTTTTTCATATAATTAAGAACTTACACACGCAGTTAAAAACATCAGGGGTACATTTTTTATATTTCCAAACATTTTTAATAAATGACCTGTATATACTTTATAGTTTTGCTTTATTGAACACTTGCGTTAATATACATAGTATATTCTTATGTTTTTAAGTTTATATACATCATTGGTACATGGTTTCATGTCAAAACAATTTTGAACATGCACAAATAAACATACATATATATAGTTTTTATTTTGTTAAGTAAACACTTACATTAATATGCAAGTAAAGTGTTAGTTTTAACAGCTTACAACAACATTAACCAGCATTTTCATGAAAGATCGAATCAATATCCTTACGTGTTCACAACCCAGACGCATTTATAATTTAAACAAATATTAAGTAAATACTGAAATCGAAGTTTTAAAAAAGTAACCGTTTTAACGAGCACTGCCTTATGTTTGTCGTATTTTTCATATATACAAACAAACGCAGTGAAAATTAGTTTCAAAACATCATTCGTATTTTTGTTTATTTGAAAATAATATTAATACACACACATTATACATTTTAAAGTTATGCATTAGTGAACACTTCCATTAATATGCATAGTTAATTCGTAATTTGAACAACATCGAACAACATTAACCAGCGTTTTTCTACATAAGTGTTAACAAAATTCTTAGTTTGAACGGCATCAAGCTATATTCCCCATCATTTTCTTAAACACACGTTTACTAGAATCTCTAAAACTCTTCACAAACAAGGCATATACCATCGGATTTACGATATGGTTTGCAAAGTACATTCAAAAAAATAACTCAAAATAAACAAATTCTTCAATTGTCATTTTCACAACTTTTCCAATAGTTAAAGCCAACACGACGTGTACTAAGTATGTTACAATGAACACAATGGTCAATGTGCACCAGATTAATGTCTTCGTTGGAAATTTGTCCCAATTTAACCGGGAGCTGTGGCGCGAAAAACGGTTGAAACTGGTATGTTTGCGTTTTGTTTTAGGCCGGGATGTGTTAGTTTCTTGAGTAGCACCGGAATGTATTGCAGATTCTTTTGCTTGATTTTGTAAAAAAAAAAAATGAATCCTTTTATCGTCGCTTTCTTTGAAAGTGTCTGTCTCCGATCGCTTAATAAACTCCGTCACATTATCATGACCTACCTTGTTATGTCCAAGCATCGTTTCATTATCACAAGTAGAACTAGTGTTGGTATTTAAAATTCTAGTACTTCGTTGGTTCGCAGTTCTTTTTAATTGATTTACAACCACTCTAATAATTATTGCGTACAGTACCAGATATATGAATGAAATTCCACAATGTAAACTAATGAATATCCATTTATACACGTTTCTCAACACAGATGTCTTAAACCTTTCCTCTGTCTCGCATAGATATACAGTCGTGTTAGAGCCATATTTGTTAATTAAGGTTGTTGTATTTATTCCGCACATCAGCGCTCCAGGAATCGCCAGACATATCGGAAACAGGACGGCTGCGACCATCAAGATTTTCACCGCAATCTTGGGACTCATCTGCTTCTTAAATGGCTGCACAACCTTCCGGTATCTGTCCACAGATATCACCAGTAGGGCTAGACACGACGAAGATGCACCAAAGACATTTAAGAAGCATTTTATTTTACAGTATAACGGATTGTTAAACATGAAGAAATATCTGTGTTTTACGATCTCAGCAGGAAGTAAAGTAATGCAAGTAATTATGTCAATCACAGCCAGCGTCAGAACAAATACTTTTAAATTGTTTCTTTTGTATTCGGGACTCTTCGTGAAAATAACAATTATTAGCAGGTTGCCAAGGAAACCAAACACCATGAAGAACACGAACGTTATTGAAAGCGGAAGCAGGGCTTTGGCATATCTGTCGTTTAAATCCACAAGTTCTTCGGTGGGTATGTTTGGTAACGACGTCCATGGAATAATGCCAGAATAATTATTGGCTTCTTTATACTCCATTGTTTAGTCTAGGTCAATTACGAACACTTTAATATGAATTATTTATAACTCGGTTCTATTTCAGTAAGGCAATTTACAATGCCTCATACCCTTTGAAATGCACACCATTTTTTCATCGGTATCCTCACATATAATAAATATATATTGATAATGACGCACAATCCATAATTACAAAGTGATGTTCGTCAAGCCATTATTATATTAATCCGCACCATTTCGTTCCACAAATCGGTTATTTTATGATGTGCCATATGCTCATATTTCCTGTGCGTTGTATATATAATATTGCCAACATTTCTGTCTTACGTACTGTACCGTTTTGGCAATTGGTTCCTTGCCATAAATAAAGGACCACAGAGGTGTGTATGATAAAACTGCAATACTGCTGCAGCTTCTGGAGTTTCACTTCTTCATATTACACCTTTCCCTGAAAATGTCTGATGAATGTTGTATTGCTGTTCATAGCGTGTGTTTAAAGAGCACAATAACACTTCTGTTCTTATGAGTGTTTTGTTGTTAATTTATTTATCAATCTTATGAAACACCGATGGCAGACATGTGACCGTTTTGAAAATATAAGATGAAATAAAAATAGACAAGAACAAATATGGAGAGTATAATTCTAGTATAAATACAAAATAGTCATATTCTTAATTGTAAATTAAAATACGTAATGCAAATACGGTATTTTAGAAATTTTCTTTTTTCGTCATTCGTGGTTTACAGTCCCTTTAAAATACGTAATGCAGTAACTAGATAAAGTTGTTTTGCAAATACATTTAAGTCATGCCGTGTTCACAATGAAAATTTTCTTGTATTATGTAATAATTATTTGTAAATTGATCTTGTACAAACGTTATTCCTCAAAGTTTTGAGCTTCTTAACTTAATTATTTTGATACAACTAACAATCCATACCTTGATACCTTTTATAAGAATAAAACTTCAAAGTGTCTGATGATAGTGTCACAATCTGTATGTGTGTGATCCGCCTAAAGCTTTGTTCTTTTATTAGATGTATGGTGTTTATCTAAGTAGGCTAGATATTTACCTGAGTAAAATTTAGGTGAAACATGTATGCGTCTTGTTTACTTTTTTTTATCTGATAGCGGTTTGATATGTTCCAGATTTCCCAATGAAAATTATCTTAGATGTTAAGACAAAATATGATAACAAAAATCTATCTAAATATGAAGATTATAATGTTACAGTTTTTTTTTTATCTCATTCAAGTAAGATTTATTATTTATATTTAAATGATAATATGTATCCGTGGTTTAGCTTAATTCAGTTTGTTAGCTTCGTCATTGCAATTCATACACATCTACAAATAATATAAGGATCATATGTCTACGTTGTATTCATTTCTTATTGTTACACAAGAGGACCAAAGGCAGCCATGATTTTGAATTTGAAAAAACCAAAATCATTTTGAACTCAGCCCGGATATCATATTATTAAAAGAAGTCTGAGCACGTTTCATGATGAGTGGGTACAAAAGTGAGACTTCTATAGTTTAAATAGTTATACTATAGCTTACTACGGAAAACTGACCCGCCTCATGGCCGCAAGGCTTTAACATTGGCCGAATTCATATCTGACCCGCGGATAAATCAATATAACAAATGTCGTGAGCAAGTTTCTTAAAGATTGTGAAACCAATTGTGACTTCAAGAGTGTTCACAAGCTTCTTTCTTTTATTTGAACCAGTGACCTAGTGTTTGACCACACGAGGCCCAGTTTCGAACTCGGCCAAGATATCATTGGGACAAATGTTCTCAACAAGATAAATGAAGTGTCCACCAGCATGTTCTTTTAATTGGACTGAGTGAAATATTGTTTGATCCCTCGTGACCCAGTTTCAAATTCGGCCGAGATGTCATTGGGAAGAATGTTCGGACCAAATTTCATGATGATCGGTCAGCATATGTGGCATGACCAAATTCCGTCATTGGGACAAATGTTAAAACAAAGTTTATGAGGAATGGGCAATAAATGTGGTCTTTAGAGTAGTTCAGATCTATTTATTAAGTCTGAGGTAGTGACCGTATTTTTAACCCGAAATACCCCACTTTCAAACTCGGGATAATCAATGGGATAAGTTTTACGAAGATTGTGCAATAAATGAGCAGTCAATGGTTTTCACAATCATTGTATTTAATTGAACCCTGTGACTTAGTTTATAATCTCACGTGAACCAGTTTCGAAATCGGCCAACAAACTATGCGAAACCATGTTCTCACCCAGTTTAATAAACATAAGGCGATTAATATCGCCTCTAAACAATTCACAAGCTTTTTATTTGATTTAACATAATGACCTAACTGTTTACCCTATGTGGTCCAGTTTCGAGCCCGGTCGAGATATCACTAGGACAAATGTTGTCAACAAATTTAATAAAGATGCACTAAATGTGGAAACATAATAAGTTTAACGCGTTTTCTTTATTTTAACCAAGTAACTTAGTGAATGACCTCACGTTTCAATTCAATAGCTTGAGAAATGCAGCAGTAGTTTGCTTCATGAACTTATAAAATTGTCAGCAAGTAACCCCGGAACGTGTAGATAATTTCGCATGAGAATGGTATTTTTCACATTTAATTTCATTGTGATGACATATTTCGAATTGAATTTCACTTAAATGGCTTGAGAATTGCAAAAACAGTTCGCTTCACAAACGTACACCATTTGTGCAGAAAAATAGCTTAGTTCAAGGCAACATAACTCAGCAACGTGTAGATAACTGCACGTAAAAATACACATATTTGTGTCTTAAACATGTTCACTTCATGGCGATGACAAATTTCAAGCTTTAATTACCATTTAATATACCAGTTGTATTGTGTAATACTAGGATTGTGCTTAAATGATAATATTCTTAATGTTGGTACTATTTCTAAAAATAAATCGATTAATTCATTTTCTCTGTTTAGTAAACGTCTAAGAAATAAACGTTCACACGGCATTAGGAAAAATGGTAACATAAGGCGTAAATTTAAACGTCTGCTTTCTTTAAATGACTGCTACACATTATTACAGAATGGGGGTAAACATAAATTACTAAGTGCACTTTGCTCTCTTTCTGTTTCTTCGTTGGCGCATATTGTTAAGGAATGTAAACTTATTTTAATTCAATCTGACCCTCTATATGAATGTGCTTGTATTATTGAATCTTTCACTGACTACTATCTTAAACCTTTTATTGAAAATGTACTTAACAAAACAANACAAATTAAAAATAAGCTACTTTTGCGTCCTAACAGTCTATAAATCAGTAAATGTTTTTCTATGTCTAGCCATCGTATCTGTACGTGTACATTAAGTGTTCGAAAGTATATGTCTGACCAGTTTGTGTTTCCGATTTGTTACTTGTTAATGTCTGGGGGCATTTTAATATTTAGTCGACATTGTTTTTTCCCATTACCAGACGATAAGTTGCGTTCGCCTTGCAAAGTGTTTTTCACTGAATCACAATTTAATTAACAATCTCATTAAATGTGCGGTCTGTAACTTTGTGATGTCTGTGATGATCTTAATTTTATTTTTGATTAGTTTGTCCTGTGACTAGACATTTTGTAGCATACAGCTCTCACTTGCTCCCCGATCAAAGGTCGGAGCAACAATTTCGGGTTAAAAGTAATTAATTGTCTGTCTTCTTTGTAAAAGTGTAATGCATGTGAGAATGGCATTCTTATTTCGGATTACTATTCCAAATGAACAGGCAATGTGCGTGTACAACTTTTCTACCCATTGAAACTCAAGTCCACGGTAGAGGTAATACATTTTCGCTTTTGCTCCACATTTCCCGGGCAAAATGGGTATTGCTAATAATGCGATTTTTGTTTCCAGTGTATATCCTTCTCTAATAATACACTGCTAGATACTTACAAACATAACAGTCGTGGTGTACATTTTTCAGTTTTTCTTTTCTTGTATGTGCAATCCAACTGGTCGGATTTAAGTGAGCATGTTCAAAGGTTAAAATAACCTTCAAGTTCCAAGATGCTTGACACAAAGCATTCTGGTGGTAACTGTTTTGTGCGCACTCCTAAAAATAGATACATTGAAATAATAACATGACTATTAAAATCTCGTCGATAATTATGGTTATCATCATATGCACAGAAAGTATCGGTTTTCAAATTAATTTGATCTCCCCACTCATTCCATCTCGCGAATCTCTGCAGGTGTCGCAGATCTTGATGATCTGAAATATTAACTATATGATGCGATATTCGTATATCTTTTTGTAAGAAGAAGGGATGTAGTTGATACGTGTTTTCACTTTATCGTGCCTCAAAAGGTTGTAACTATGCTGCTCTGATTTCCTTCCTACCATTTAAATTAAATAGTAATTAAATTGAATGCGTTTTTATTCCCTTTTATTACTGTTTAAATTGAGTTGCAATGCTATGACATTAAATTTTATTTACACTTATATGTATCAATAATATTAATGGATCAAGTGTGAGGTTAAGTGCTCTTTAACCGGTTTAAACCCCCAATGCTTAGCATTGACCGTTCCAAGGCGGTGACCTCATATTTATTCTAATGTGTGTGTATGTTGTTTCGTGTTTTGCCGTACTGTACTGTTTTGGCAATTCGTCACTTGCCATAAATAAAGGACCACGAAGGTGTGCATAATAGGAATGCAATACTGCTGGAGCTTCTGGAGTTTCACTTCTTTATATTGGTCAAGTTCGCTTATCAACCAGATCGCCTCGGGCACTTTTTATCTAAAAGGAACCAATTTTAAACGTGTCTAATCTCAGTTTTGTAATAGTTTTACTCGTACCATCAGAAAATATTGTGAACATTTTTGAGGGCATGTTATTTCTGCAATATTCAATCATCTTCCAGATTTCAAATTATTATATTGTTTTCTGTGCCAACATTTTTTAATAAATAAGTACATTCTTCATAAATTAATGTAACTGTAACTAAGACTTCAAAACGAGCATATTTATTTTGTGACGCATTGGAACCCATGTCTCTGTATTAAAGCCTAAAATTATATTACAAAGTAAAGTCAAATAACAATTTCAAAATATATATCTCTTGGCAAGAAAACTGAAATGAAGAACTTGCTATCACTATTGAGTTATGTACGTTTTCACCATTGAGTTATTATGTTCCTCCAAGTAGATACTTACTTAATTAACATTGCAGACGAATCAACGACGCCAACCGATGAATATGGAGGGAATTATGGAAATGAGCTTCAGGTTCATTCTGGTGATTTACGCATTCAAAACATATTAACAACTATGCATGCTAAGTGGATGTGAAAAACTGTATTTTTTTTCAAATGCAAGAACATTTACTCAAAGTGATTAAAAATGTATTTAAAGCGTCATGAAAAAGTTGAAGATTTATAGTATAACTCAACCTTTGATATTGTGTGTTTTTACTTTATTATTTATGCAATTTTTTTACAAGTTATAAAAGTTTGTAATACAGTGTTTTACTCGGGTAAACACAAGTGAAATTGTTCGTAATGTATAGTTGTGAACAATTTTGACCCATTTATACCTAAAAAGTGCTTAACAGAAAATTACAGCCGAAAGTTTAACAAAACTTACATTTTGACTTATTACTTACTGTCTTATGTTCGTCGTGTTGTAAAATGCAAGCGCTATGCAAATCGGTGTATACACTTTCGTAGTGCGTTCTTATTTATTTCAGAAAGCAGCTCAGTACCCCATGTGTTAACCAAGATTCGATTCATTCATCTGGTTAGCGTTATTCGGATCACAAAGTGTAACCATCGTTAAGCGTTTGTCTATGTCATGAGCGTTCGATACATACGTCTACTTATCAAATGGATCCCTGATCCTTTGTCGACATCCACTTGTTGTACGCATATTTATTAACAAGAGCAAGAACTGCTGAACAATTACTACAAAAGCCACCTTTGTCAGTTACATTTTTTTATTATACTTGTGTAATGTGTTACATTACGTAAATACATTTTGATATTCTATCATTAAACAATACAAAACATATGAAATTAACAATACAAAAAGATACATGGAATGTATTGGCCAAATGGCGGAATATAATTTACGCCAGACTAGCTCTAGAATAAATAAAACCTCAGCTAAAGACTAGCACTACAACTGAGGCATGTCGCGGGGGCGACCGGAAGTACTGCCCTACAGATAGCCCCCAACCCCAGTTGCACTATTGATTTAGCTTCTCGTTTATGCAATCAGCGCCACCATATAATGCACCGCATCCTTTGCTATTTCGCAAGAGCTCCGCAACGGGCTCACATTTATTTATGCAATTCCTATCTCAACTATTTCGCAAGAGCCCCGCAACGGGCTCACATTTATTTATGCAATTCTTATCTCAACGAACACCTGGCTGGTTCGGAAATAGATATCATTATACACGTGCAATCGCTAAGGCCTACGCAACCGGCCAAAGAAATTCTCTGTACGCTGTACCGCAGATATTCCAGTGCAACATATTTTACCAGACGGTCGCTAAGGCCACCGCAACCGACCAAATAAATTCTAGGTACGCCGTACCGCAATGTCACACTAATTGTAAAAGCCAAAAAGAGCTATTCCAGGTACGCCTAAGCACGCCGTGCAATCGAGCGAGTACTAGAACACCCATGGTATACCGAAAATAATTTTGAAAGCCTTCCTGTCACCTTCACACAGACTAGCAAAAGATGACGACACAATGCTACGTTTACCTCCCCGGACTTATGTATATCATTATATAATTACATATTTAAATTTTTAATTCTTCCGATCACATCCAAGACATAGAATTTCCGCCAAAATGACATATTAGAGTGAAGTATCAAACTCATAAAATGAATTAATAATGGCATATAAGTTATGGTGTCAGATCGTCCTAGATCTTAAGAATAAAATGATGTGGTAAAAACAATAGTTTTGCGATTTGCGAGAGACGCATATATTGTGGCCGCATGTGAACAGAGTTTCAAGACAATCTTGAATTTCAAAAAGCAAGAACAGTAATACAAAGGTTCTATTCCATACTAACAAGTATAATTGATGCGCATGTAATCTTATTTTCATCATGTGCATAAATGTATGCTCAGGTAAAATCTGTAGTAAATATTCCGTAAATTTTGTTTAAGAATAAACCGCATTACGATTAAGCATCAACTACAGATTTAACCATATATTCATCACAGGAATGGTAGCCGCCCACGAAAACCTCCCTTTACTTTTTATCTGGTGGGAATACCCTACCTAGGAAGGAACGTGGGGCACGTAGCAATGCACTTTGACCATTCTTCAGAATATCGGATTTACGGCCTTTATCCGAGCATGTTCATAACATCAAACAACAAATGTATACAATATACATATAAACATGTACTCATACAAAACATGAATTTGAATTTGATATTGCCACGTTGATGCCTTCGCGAGTACTGATTTATATCGCTATTTATTTCTATAAATAGCCATACACAAAACAAACTTGCAAAACAGGTTCGTTTTCACTATACGATGTTACGCGGAGTAATTATAATATCTCACACAATTTTGCGCAAAAACCCTATAAAGACACATTCATTTCGTTTCAAGAATGCACAAATCACATCACATTTACACGGCACGTTAAGTAGCAAAAACACTTAAACATACTGAATGATTCTTTGTTCTCAGTAATTTCTATTCACCGGAGTCGTGTCCCGACGTCATCCTGAATATTGACCTACGTCTGGACGATGGCGACGTATCCATGCTATGGCGCCGCAGCTGCCCACGGTTGGAGGCCCGACGATTAAACTGACATCTTCCCCCAAAGTCGTGTACTGTTAATGAACGTTAACCGAACGTGTGCCGTGGTTTCTTGCATCAGAATGACAGCCATTCTGTAATAAATATCTCGGCAGTACATTCGAACATAAGAAAACAGGTTAAACATAATTAACAACAATCTCTCTGGGCGGGTGGGTGGGGTTTTTCAGTCAAAGGTTTTTCGAAAAGACCGATTTACAGTGGGACCAGGGTTTAAATACCGTATTAGTGACGTCACTACTGCAATCGATTTCGCGCATGGATTGTTGTCGTCTGCTTGTATCTTAATAACGATACGAGATTTAAACCTTTATCTAGCAAAGACATATATTCGCTACTTCAAATAAAAGAAATGAATTTTTATATAAATTAATTTTTATTTTTGTTAACAACAATGTCGCACATCGTATATTCAAGAAGTTTTCAATTTCGATTCATGAATACATGTATCAAATAAATAGTAATATCTTATTTTAAACAACATCGAACTACATTACCCAGCATTGTGTTAAATAAATATTTACTAGAATATCTAAATCTTTTAAACAACGAATATAGCCACGGATTCACTATATGGTTAGCAAAGAAATTTCTAAAACAGATATAACAAGACATTATTTTTGTAATGGTAACTTCAAACAACTTTTATGACTGTTAGTGCCAATACGATGTGTATCAGGTACGTTACAATCGACACAATCGTCAGTATGAACCATATTCATGTCTTTGTCGGGAATTCTGTTTTAATTCAACCGTTAGAAATGACGCGATACTCGTTTGAAACAGTGATGATTACTTTTTCTTTGAGGCTCTGGTGTATCGGTATCTTGGAAATAAAGCAATTGAATATGTTGCACCTCTTGTTGATTGACTCATCGAATAAAAGAGTCGACTATTTTTAACGTCGACATCTTTAAAAAGAGTTCTTCTCCGTGCCATCAGCACGAAATTCCTTAGTATATCGTCCAGGCATCGTTTTCATTTTCACACGTTAGACTAGGGTAATTAGTTGAAATGCTGATACTTCGGTTTTAACTCATTTTTTTATTTTATCACAACAACGTTCATAATCATAGCAAACTGTACCAGATAAATTAATAAAATTCCACAGTGTTAAATACAAAAGAGCCATATGTAGACCCGTCTCAGCACAGATATTTTAAACCTTTCCTCAGTCATCATAACTCTGGATTAAGTCGATACGTCATCCCATGGGCATCGTTGGTTACGACAACCTTGGAATTATGCTTCATTATGAGGGCTTAAATCATATGATACGTGCTTATACTTAGTAATATTGGTTCTTGTCAAAGATATATTACGACATACAAAGCACTCACCCTTCAAGAGATTACCATTATATCTTTGACAAGACCGGAGTGGTCCGAATGAAAATAACGCCAACTGACATCATCGCGAATGAAAATTACATCATTTTAAATAAACCCACATGATAGTACAACAAACACACATCATACCAAGACAAACACACAGCATATCATAATAAACACACATCACATCATCACAAACACACATCATACCATCACAAACACACAGCATACCAAAACAAACACACATAATACTATGGCAAGCACACAGCATACTATTATAAGCACATATCATATGATTTGAACCCACCTCATGTCTATGAAACAGCCAATATACCAATAGTCGACAGAAGACAGACGAGGCGTGTCATTCATCTTCATTCTCAATTGTGAAGTTTAGTTCCATTAGGAACACTTTACAACTTTAAATGAAAATGTATAACTCGGTTCTAGACAAGAAGGAGAAAATCCAATGACTCGCATTAAAATGCAATTTCCTGTTTTCCATCATCAGTATCATCAAATTTAATTAATATATAATGTAGAATATAGCACATAGCCAAAGAATAAAAATAGTCCATTTGTTTTTTTAATAATGATGTAAGACCCATAGTGGACTTTAATGTTTTTCAAGCCATGAAAATATTATTCCTTTCATTTTTTCCCCACAAAATTGGCAATTCATTACGTATAATGATGCATCTATTATCTTGTATACATATAACATAACCTTTGTATTTTGATCACGGGGAAACATTTCTTGCTAAACTTAAGCTCGAAAACTCTCATTATTTCTACGATTGGCAGAGTTGCGACCGTTGTTAACCTAAACTATATCATAAAATAAAAAAGTATTGTTTTACTTAGCCTGCATATTGTTATTGTAAATAAATAACTATTACGTTCTAAATTGCAAAAGAAATTATGTTGTTTGGTTAAAGTCAACATGGCTTATATGTTCACTTAAATTTTCCTGGAATTTTGTTAAGATAATTATTTTGATTTAATAATCAGTCATGTTCTTGCTGATTATTAAGTGTCTATTTCAGTAAATCAGCCACACACCTGACATTGTAGAAGATAACTGCATCGTGTTTACCAAATATACGGCTAGTGTTTTGAGATGTTCAAGATAATTGCAAGCACAGAGTTCCTAGAGAAATAATCATGTTCAATGTTTTGAGTTTAAATGATAACAAATAGTGTAGAAGGCAACAAAAAATCATCAGTTGTTCGACCGAATTCGGCCCCTAAATTACGGGAGCGAGCGAGTGAGCGGAATAAAAGACATAATTATTCAAATTCTGATTTAAATAGAGGCGTAAATTATCGTGTCCATTGCAAAACACATTAAAATCTGTATATATTCCAATAATTACGGTCAAATATGTTGTTATGCATGTGCATAATTTCCCTCGGATTCGGGTGTTTCAATAAGCCCAAGGTCTTCGATGTAATCAAGCTAAAATATAAAGGTTTAAACTTACTGTAGTACAAGGAGTTTATAAGGTATTTGATGTAATTTTCAGTCAATCAATATAATACAAAAAAAAATTGTTAAAACATGTAAACATATAACATGTTGGAATAATGACATGCATATTAAAATCAGAGAACTGAAACTGAAAAATTGAGTACAAAAAAGTGCGGACAGCCGGTTCGGAGATCAATTTCAGTGGATCAGCAAAACTTATGGTCGATTATACTCTTCTTGGTCTTGACATCGATGTAGCAATACACAATTTTATATAAATATGCAATTACATGCAAACAATCAATAAAATCTATATTAATTATTTTCTATTTAGTTAATGATATTTAGTTTAAAATTAATTTAGCGCATATGATTGAACGTAGTAAAATGATCGCAAACATAAAAGTTGTTTAGTCAATTTTGCAAATTTTGAAATAAGGTTCGGTCGGGTTAGTCGTAACAAACAACAACTTTCTTTTGCGTTATTTAAGTAAACAGCTATCTTAATGTAGGGCCTACATACGAACATCTAGATAACATGTTTAACCAGCGTTGTATGATTTTAAGCAATATACATTAAAACATAGTCTAGTACGGGCGTTGATTATTGTCTTTTACCATACGCTGCAATTGCAAATTCGTGTACGAAATACATATTTTGTAAATATAATACTAAAGTACATATAATAATATTGAGATAACAAATACAGGAGTTTACACAATTAGCAGAAACAACGATTAACATGGATTTTGATAAGCTACATACGAATATTTCCACTACCACAAAACTACAGAATATAAATATATATTATTTGTCGATAATGTACTGCGAAATATTAACAAAAAACCTTATACACTATGGAAAACAAAACACTCATAAAACATAAAATGATACCTGAAGACTTCATAACAGAAACATACAGCATGCGTTTTCTGTAATTGTTATTCCATAAACTTGCTTCAGTTTAACGGAGGGCAACTTATAACTTACATTAGTGTGTTTTATAGACTGCAAGAGTAAAATACTAAAACAAACCCCGTAGACTCACATCTCTGAGCCTCTGTTAGATTCTGTTTGTAATATTAGTTGTATTCTGTGCTTATATTGTATAATGAAAAGTCATATTGGTTAATATTTATGATTCAAATCAAAGGTCCGTAATAAAAGTCAACCCATAGTTTGGAAATGATTAAATGCAATTTAATGGACGATAGGTGATTTTTCAAAACCATTTTCATCAAGAATTACGGTCATTGAGGTATTCACATTGTAAAGTGTCTTATTACTGTATTATTTATGACAATGAAACCTACCATGTCAGCTTACGCAGAAGCATGCAAACATATAAAGCCCGTTAAATACAATACAGCGTAATTAACTATGTTTAACCTAATGGAGTCAAATTCGAATAAAAACCTTAAGATACGTAAGCATATTATACATAATTGACCCATGGTTTTCAACACGAGTTAACAAAATCTTTGGATTTCAACGATCATAGCATTGCTAAAATTCCGATTGCATGTTTCAATATATGTGCTCTAATATACATCTACTTTAAACTGTGAATTATTTGTTTCGTTATATCTCATCGGTACACAGTTTAACTAATAAATAATCAAACTGAATATGTAGAAGTTATTTGACTTTTAGATAGTTTTATGTTATGTTCATAGTCAGTAGTACATAATAGTTTTGGTACCGGAAATTATGATGCAACCTTGATTAATATATATGTTAAACAGTTTCGTACAGAAAATTAACACCGAAGGTTTAACAAAAGTTACAGTTTGTCCAATCATGTTCTAATGGATGTAGAATATTGTATATAAAAGCATAATCATACGAATGCCGAGAAAGTAAGTTACTATACTTTAGTGGAACGTTTTTCTTCAAAACAGCATCAATGCATAATATGCCGCACATAGTATACGGCTTAATGAATACAAGCATTAATACATTAAGCACATTCTCAGTTTGAACAACATCGAACTACATTTTTCAGCATTTTCTTTAATAATTGTTTACTAGAATCTCTGAAAGATTTCACAGACAACGCATATGTCACCGGGTTAACAATGTGGTTAGCGAAGTACATTCGAAAAAAGAATGAAAATGAAACAAATTCCTCCGTCGTCATCTTCACAACTTTTCCTACAGTTAATGCCAAAATCATGTGCGTAAGATACGTTACAATAAAGAAAATGGTTAGTGTGAACCAGATGAATGTCTTCGTCGGAAATTCTTTCTTAAATATAGAGCTATGGCGCGATAAACGTTTAAAGATTGAACGTGTGCGTGTTCTTTTAGGTTTGGGTGAATTGGTTACTTGAAACCAAGTACCGGGTTTTATTGTAGAAGCTGTTTCTTGGTTCGTTTAACACAACACCCGAGTATCTTTACCTTCGACATCCTTCGAAGTTTCTGTTCCTGTAAGCTGTATAAGTACCATACTATTATCATTTCCTACCGGCGTATAACGTCTTAGCGTGGTTTCAACGTCACTTGTATCCCCAGCGTGGTTCGTTGAAATGCTTGTACTTTGTTGTTGCTTCGCCATTGCTTTTAATTGCTTTACAACAACTCTCATAATTCTCCCGTAGAGTACCAGATATATAAACGAAATTCCACAGTGTAATATAATAAATATCCATTTGTACACGTTTCTTTACATAGACGTCTTAAATACTTCATCAGTCTCGCATAGATATACAGTTGTGTTAGAGCCATACTTGTTTATTAAGTGTGTTGTATTTATTCAACACATCAGCGTTCCTGGAATTGCCAAACATATCGGGAACACTACTGCTACGCCCATCAATATTTTCATCGCAATCTTGGAACTCATCTGCTTCTTAAAGGGCTGCACAACCTTCCGGTATCTGTCCACTGATATCACTAGAAGAGCCAGACACGATGCAGAGGCACCGAAGACATTTAAGAAACATTTAATCTTGCAATATAAAGGATTGCTGAACATGAAGAAATACCTGTGTTTAACCATCTCAGCAGGAATAAGGGTGATGCATGAGATTAGGTCAATCATGGCCAATGTCAGAACAAATACTTTGAAATTGTTTCCCTTGTATTCGAGACTCTTTATAAAAATGACAATTATCAACTGGTTGCCGAAGAAACCAAACACCATAACAAAAACGAACGTTATTGTAAGCGGAAGTAGGGCTCTGGCATATCTGTCGTTTAAGTCGACAAGTCTCTCCGTGGGTAAACCTGTAACCAACGTCCATGGAATAATGCCAGAATAATTATTGGCTTCTTCATACGCCATCGTCAAGTCTAGGTCAATTCGGAACACTTATCAGTTGTGTTAGGAATAATTTATAACTTGGTACTATCGAAGCAAGACAAACATCAATGCTTCGTATAAAATTTCATTCCATTTTCCTCCTAAACCGGTATTCTCAAAAATATTTGTATCGAAAAATAAAAACATACACGGCCAAAGAATCGTATAATCTTCAGTGTTTCCGAAAAAAACATATGTCATGTAATATCCATCGTAACAGATGCCCGTTAAGCCTTGTTATTATTTTAACTACATAGTTTTCTTCCACATATCGGCAAAGTAGCGATGTATCATATGTGTGTATACTTTTCAATGAATATATAACATTAGCGTTGAATTTTCATCATTGTCAGGCTCCTCTGTCTGACGCTTGAACTTATAATTTTGTTTATTTCTGCATATTTCGTTTGCTGATGGTATTGTTTATTGATCACAATAACACGTAATATGTTGTAATGCTGGTTTTTGATATTGATTAGATAATCAATCTAATGTAACAGCAGCAACACCATTGTCTTTTTAGAACCTGAAAAAGAAAGAAAACACATTTAACGTAGCTTACATATTTTTGTTTCAAATAAATGACTAATCATGTTCCAAATTGCAAACAAAATGACGTTGTTTAATCACTAGTTATAGTGGTTTTGTCAAACCTTTAAGTAATATCTTCTTCACTAAAGTGTTACTATAAAGTATCTGGAATTCTTATTTTAATATGATATGCTGTAATTTTCTTTAACTTGATGTTGCAGAACATAACTGCACCTGTATAGCCAATTAACTGTTGGCATTCAAATATGTTTAAGATAAGCGCGCACGCACCAGATCTCGAAATTGAAACTTATGTAAGAAGTTTAGAGTTTTAAGTAGTAAAAAATTCTAACCATGAAGCACATCTAACAGTTACTTGGAATTCATTCAAGTTTAGATTTCAATAAAAGATTTTTCAATTATAACATATATCCGTGTGTGTGCGTTATATATTTGATAAATTGCGGTAGATAAATGTATTTACATTCACAAATACTATAACGATTATTGAAGTCTATTTATTACAGAATGCACTTAAGGCATTAAAAATCAGCATTGTTGTTGTTATTTGGGAAATCCGTTTCAATTGCTTTAAGTAAAATTGTCTCTATTAATGTTTCAAAATAAATATCATATAAGCTTTGTAGTAATAAGTATGTGTCAAAACGAGTCGTTTGTGTTTTTCTACAAATACAAAAACTACATTTAATAAACCTTCTTATAAAAATGAAACCATTATATAGAGGATATTTGTTGGATTCGGTGGATTATCGATTTTAATTCACGAGTGATCATAGAAATAAATATTTTCACGAGTGGCGCAGCCACGAGTGAAAACATATATTTTCTATGATCACGAGTGAATTAAAATAGATATTCCATCGAATCCAACACATTTTCTTTTTATTTCATGCTTTTTTTCACAGTTTATATAAATTGTTAAAGAGTTTAACTAAAGAGAGTCGTTGGAATAACGGCGTCATTTCGTCAAAATAATGACGTCATTTCACAGTAAACAGTGAAAATTATCGATAATTTTCACTGATAATTTTCATTGTTTGAAACAGTGAAATTATCAGTTTTAATTCACTGATATTTCTCTATAAACCACCGGAACGCATTAAATAAAAATGATGTAATCAACTGACATTGTAAATAAGAAAAAAAACTGCGATGGATTTATTTGGTCATATTATTATTTATTAAATGTTTATGATATTAAGTTTGGTCATCTTGTAATTAATTCAAATAATCTACACATGCTATATTAATTGAAGAAAGACATTAACATTTTACACATTAAAAATAGGAACATATGAACATTACGAAAATATCATGCTTACATATATTTTAGTTCATCCCTGAAATATTCCATGATATACCACGCCGATACACCCGCGTTTACCCCTGCTGAACAATTGTTTTCAACTGCCCAACTGTCTGCAGAAAATTGCCTGTCTGGAATAAATGAGCTGTAAGTTTTCAGATTGTATTGTATACCTCTGATTGTGGTATTCAATTTTATTTTGACACATCTGTGCACGACTTTGCTAATCGGATTTGGAGTAAACATCGATTCCATTTTAATGAGGTGTAACCATTGTAAACGAACACGCATTCAGGACACACAAAAGAACTTAACTGTATTTTACACGCAATTTTGATTATTGAAGAGGACCACATTTTGGTCTCTTGATAAAAACTTAATTTCCTTCGCACGCAATGTTTCTACAGAAATATGATGTGTATAATATATATTAGAAGAAATGTGTCCATGTCTTATTAATTGTGAGTGTTCAAAATAAGGAGGGATATATATTAATGAAAGCTGCTCGTGTATTCTGTTCAATCTATGTGGGTACTTATTATGTGATAAATGGAAATTATTTCAAATTTATTCCACAAAAAACCCACTACATTCGAGTTAATAGATATATTTTTTAACAACTATATAAAAAACATACACATAACATTTATAAATTTTCCTAACATATACAGAGTCATGTAGTTAGAAATTATAATAACTTTAGCAAGATTCGTAAACAAAAGCAACATTATAATTATGGAAGATGATAACTTCATTCATAAAGTGTATGCGAACCAAACTGATAAAAAAAACTCGTACGAGTACGACTTTATGCCGTTAAACAAGCGTTTATCGTGCATTTATTGAACACAACATATTCATAATGCCACGGAAGTTAATATATTATGTTCATGCTCCGCGTGTCCGAGTTTCATTCAGTTATAAGTTCAAAAGAATGTAACTAATACAACTCATATACGTACACGTGATTTATGTAATGATATGTAAGTAATACGTAAAAATACAGAGAGCTACTTTATTTGTTTCAATACTGATTTAAGTATTGTATGACAGTTCTGTATGTTAATATCAAAACCAATACGCATGTATATCTTAAACAAAGCTTAATACAGAAACAAAAGTTTCAATTTGACCGACAAATGTCTTATGTTTTTCTCATGTGTTTCATATAATTACGAACATACAAATGCAGGGTAAATACGTTTATACACATTAGTGGTACATGTTTCAAAACTATGTAAATAAATTTACTGAGTAAGGTTTATAGTTGTGCTTTAGTGAACACTTGCGTTGATAAACATAGTACATTCTTATGATGTCGTGTTTTTCATATAATAACGAACATACCCACGCAGTGTAAATAAAATCATACACATTAGTTGTACATTTGTTTTAAATACATGCACTGCATCTAGTTAATATATATGCTAAGGGATCACTTGCATTCATATACATGTACATAGTTATTTAGTTTGAACAATATCGAACAATATTTACACGCCTGTTCCTGAATACTTGTAAACTAAATTACTAGGTTGAACAGCATCGAGCTTTGTTACCCAGCATTTTCGTAAATACACGTTTACTAGAATCTCTAAAACTCTCCACAAACAAGGCATAAACCATCAGATTTACGATATGGTTAGCAAAGTGGATTCGAAAAAAGAACTCAAAATAAACAAATTCTTCAATCGTCATGTTCACAACTTTTCCGATATTTAAAGCCAACACGACTTGTAGTAAATATGTTACAATGAACAAAAATGGACAATGTTAACCAGATTAACGTCATCGTTAAACATTTATTTCTATCAAATCGTGAACTGTGTCGCGAAACACGTTTGAAACTGGGACGTTTGCTTTTAGTTTTAGACCGGGAAGTGTTAGTGTCTTGAGTAGCACCGGACTGTTTTGGAGATTCGTCTGCTCAATTTGTTGAACAAGATTTGTGAATCATTTTATCCTCGCCTCCTTTGAAAGTGTCTGTCTCCGATATCCGAATACGCTCCGGCACATTATCATTTCATCCCGTCTTGTTTTGTCCAAGCATCGTTTCATTTTAACAAGTGTATCTAGCGTAGGTATTAAAAATTCTGGTACTTCGTTGTTGGTTCGCAGTTGTTTTTAATTGCTTAACAACAACTCTCATTATTATTCCTTACAGTTCCAGATATATGAATGAAATTCCGCAATGTTAACTTATAAATATCCATTATACACGTTTCTCAACACAGATGTCTTAAACCATTCCTCAGTCTCGCATAGATATACATTCGTGTTAGAGCCATATTTGTTAATAAAGGTTGTTGTATTTATTCCGAAAATCAGCGCTCCAGCGAATCGCCAGGCATATCGGAAACAGGACGGCTACGCCCATCAATATTTTCACCGCAATCTTGGGACTTATCTGCTTCTTAAAGGGTTGTACAACCTTTCGGTATCTGTCCACGGATATCACCAGTAGAGCCAGACACCACGAAGATGCACCACAGACATTTAAGAAGCATTTTATTTTACAGTATAACGGATTGTTTAACATGAAGAAATATCTGTGTTTTACGATCTCTGCAGGAAGTAAAGTAATGCAAGTAATTAGGTCAATCACAGCCAGCGTCAGAACAAATACGTTTAAATTGTTTCTTTTGTATTCGGGACTCTTCGTGAAAATTACAATTATTAGCAGGTTGCCAAGGAAACCAAACACCATGAAGAACCCGCAGGTTATTGAAAGCGGAAGCAGGGCTTTGACATATCTGTCGTTTTAATCCACAAGTTCTTCGGTGGGTATGTTTGGTAACGAGGGTATTACCCAGAATAATTCTTGGCTTCTTTATACTCCATTGTTTATTCTTGGTCAATTACGAACACTTTGATATGAATTATTTATAACTCGGTTCTATTCCAGTAAGGCAATTAACAATGCCTCATACCCTTTGAAATGCACACCCCTTTTTTCACCGGTATCCTCAAATATAATAAATATATATTGATTATGACGCACAATCCATAATTACAAAGTGATGTACGTCAAGCCGTTATTATAGTAATCCGCACCATTTCGTTCCACAAATCGGTTATTTCATGATGTGCCAGATGTTCATATTTCCTTTGCGTTGTATTTATAATATTACAAACATTTCTGTCTTACACCTTTTCCTGAAAATATCTGATGCATTTTGTATTGCTGTTCATAGCGTGTGTTTAAAGAGCACAATAACGCTTCTGTTCTTATGAGTGTTTTGTTGTTAATTTATTTATCAATCTTATAAAACACCGATGGCAGACATGTGACTGTTTTGCGCCTAAAAATATAAGATGAAATAAAAATAGACAATAACCAATATGGAGAGTATAATTCTAGTATAAATACAAAATAGTAATATTCTTAATTGTAAATAAAAATACGTAATGCAAATACGGTATTTTAGGAATTTTCTTTTTTCGTCATTCGTGGTTAACAGTCCCTTTAAAATACGTAATGCAGTAACTAGATAAAGTGGTTTTGCAAATACATTTAAGCCATGCCGTGTTCACAATGAAAATTTACTTGTATTATGTTATAATTATTTGTAAATTGATCTTGTACAAACGTTATTCCTCGAAGTTTTGAGCTTCTTAACTTAATTATTTTGATACAACTAACAATCCATACCTTGATAACTTTTATAAGAATAAAACTTCAGAGTGTCTGATGATAGTGTCACAATCTGTATGTGTGTGATCCGCCTAAAGCTTTGTTCTTTTATTAGATGTATGGTGTTTATCTACGTAGGCTAGATATTTACCTGAGTGAAATTTAGGTCAAACATGTATGCGTCTTGTTTACTTTTTTTATCTGATAGCGGTTTGATATGGTCCAGAGTTCCCATTGAAACTTATCTTAGATGTTAAGACAAAATATGATAACACAAATCTATCTAAATATGAAGATTATAATGTTACAGTTTTTTTGGATCTCATTCAAGTAAGATTTATTATTTATGTTTAAATGATAATATGTATCCGTGGTTTAGCTTAATTCAGTTTGATAGCTTCGTCATTTCAATTCATACACATCTACAAATAATATAAGGATCATAAGTCTACGTTGTATTCATTTCTTATTGTTACACAAGAGGACCAAAGGCAGCCATGATTTCGAATTTGAACAAACCAAAATCATTTTGAACTCAGCCCGGATATCATATTATTAAAAGAAGTCTGAGCACGTTTCATGATGAGTGGGTACAAAAGTGAGACTTCTATAGTTTAAATTGTTATACTATAGCTAACTACGGAAAACTGCCCCGCCTCATGGCGGCAAGGCTTTTACATTGGCCGAATTCATATCTGACCCGCGGATAAATCAATATAACAAGTTTCTTAAAGATTGTGAAACCAGTTGTGACTTCAAGAGTGTTCACAAGCTTCTTTCTTTTATTTGAACCAGTGACCTAGTGTTTGACCACACGAGGCCCAGTTTCGAACTCGGCCAAGATATCATTAAGACAAATGTTCTCAACAAGATAGATGAAGAGTCCACCAGCATGTTCTTTAAATTGGACTGAGTGAGATATTGTTTGATCCCTCGTGACCCAGTTTCAAATTCGGCCGAGATGTCATTGGGAAGAATGTTCGGACCAAATTTCATGATGATCGGTCAGCATATGTGGCATGACCGAATTCCGTCATTGGGACAAATGTTTAAACAAAGTTTATGAGGAATGGGCAATAAATGTGGTCTTTAGAGTAGTTCAGAGCTATTTATCAAGTCTGAGGTAGTGACCGTATTTTTAACCCGTAATACCCCACTTTCAAACTCGGGATAATCAATGGGATAAGTTTTACGAAGATCGTGCAATAAATGGGCAGTCAATGGTGTTCACAATCATTGTATTTAATTGAACCCTGTGACTTAGTTTATAATCTCACTTGGACCAGTTTCGAAATTGGCCAAACTACTATTTTAAACCATGTTCTCACCCAGTTTAATAAACATAAGGCGATTAATATCGCCTCTAAATAATTCACAAGCTTTTTATTTAATTTAACATAATGACCTCACTGTTAAGCCTATGTGTTTCAGTTTCGAGCGCGGTCGAGATATCATTAGGGCACAAATGTTGTCAACAAATTTAATAAAGATGCACTAAATGTGGAAACATAATTATTTTTACGCGTTTTCTTTATTTTAACCAAGTAACTTAGTGAATGACCTCACGTTTCAATTCAATAGATTGAGAAATGCAGCAGTAGTTCGCTTCATAAACTTATAAAATTGTCAGCAAGTAACTCTGGAACGTGTAGATAATTTCGCATGAGAATGGTATTTTTCACATTTAATTTCATTGTGATGACATATTTCCAATTGAATTTCACTTAAATGGCTTGAGAATTGCAAAAACAGTTTGCTTCACAAACGTATACCATTTTTGCAGAAAAATAGCTTAGTTCAAGGCAACATAACTCAGCAACGTGTAGATAACTGCACGTAAAAATGCACATATTTGTGTCTTAAACATGTTCACTTCATGGTGATGACAAATTTCAAGCTTTAATTACCATTTAATATACCAGTTGTATTGTACAATACTAGGATTGTGCTTGATAAGGGATACAGAAAGACTGGATTGCTATTTTCAGTTAAGTGAATGCTTGTGCTACTATACAAGTGTTACCACCATTTAAAATCGATTCAAATGTTATAAAATGACGGAGTTGCAATAATTGAACATGAAGGATATTATGTACACTTTACGGGCATTTCAACATCGTGGTATGATGTACACAACATTTTACATGGCTCAATATGAAGCAGCATAGATTAAACTGACTTAAGTTAATTAACTAATTTGTTTTGGACGAAATAGGCAGACACATTCACATAATTATTCAGTTATACATAATACCCACTTTTCATCAATATTCACAGCCGAAGTTAACTTCCGAGAATTATTATATGAATATTTTCAATTTTTTTCATCACATAGTGTATTGTAAAAAATAAGAAGACACATACACAATTACACATTTATAGTTTTTACTTTTTAATTAAAATACAGTGTTAAATCAATAAGAAGACAACTAACAGTTTAAAACATGAACATGTTTCTTTATTATACAATAATTGTATTAATTAATATGTTATAGCCTATTACAAATTTATTATATATTATTCAAACGGTTCACGTGTAAAATGTAAAAGAAAATATATTCACTTGTATGCAAAGCCAGGATAAAATATTCAAAACAATTCTAAGAAAAAAATACTTAAGTATAGATTTCCGCATTTAATCTTTAATAAAACAATGTAATCATGAACACTATTTCACAGAAGCAACTAGTATGCTATAGTTAGTGAACAATGGCATGACATACAAACTTACATTTAACATGAAACGAAACTATCCCGCCCTAGGCAAAAACACACTTGTTTGTAATTAAGTATTCACATATCTTGTTAACCGCCCCTTGTCATGACAATCGTGATACTCACAGTACATGTACAGTGGGTATAATAAAGTGAAATGAGTAATTGTATTTTAACGAGCTATAGTGGTGTACAGCTTGTCAGAAATGTGCGTTAAATGTGGGCTGAGCGAGAATTCTGCATTCCAGCCACGTCGAAGTGCGTGGGCCAATATATTCATATGTCGTGTTGCACTGGTTGCACTTCCCACATCGTGATAATAACACTGTGGCAAAAGTATATGAAACCTATATATACTGGTAGGTGTATCTCGACCGCAGAATTAAAGCCTCCGTCCACCAAAAATGATAACATTATAGTTAATGCGTCATTAACCTTATGAAACATAATGATGTTGATTTCACTAATTAATAAACACCTTTTTCGTTTGGAAGACATTGAAGTAGGCTTATGTTCGAATTGTTCGGTGCAAATAGAATAAAAATGTTACTAAACATCTGTAAAGCATACATGTATACCTCCTTATTGCAATATGAGGAAATGTTTTCAACCAAAAATCACTACATTCGAGATTATATACTATAATAAATTTATATAATATATAAAAAACAAACATATATAAATCATAAATTTTCCTAAAATATGTGGAGTCATGTAGTTAGAAATTATAATAACTTCAACACGATTCTTAAAGGGACTATAAACAACGAATGACGAAAAAAGGATTTTTTTTTTTTTTTTTTTTTTTTTTTTTTTAAAAAACTTGCCC
>VMBQ01002395.1:59074-123010 GCA_007657795.1 Dreissena rostriformis
TAACGAACATACCCACGCAGTGTAAATAAGTTCATACACATCAGTTGTACATTTTTGTTATATACATGCACTGCATCTAGTTTATAGTTATGCTCGTGGAAAACTTTCATTATTATATATAGTTATTTTAAGTTTGAACAATTTCGAACACTATAAACACGCATTTTCCTCAATACTTGTAAACTAAATTATTAGTTTGAACAGCATCTGGCTTTGTTACCCATCATTTTCTTAAATACACGTTTACTAGAATCTCTAAAACTCTTCACAAACAAGGCATATACCATCGGATTTACGATATGGTTTGCAAAGTACATTCGATAAAGGAACTCAAAAAATACAAATTCTTCAATCGGCATTTTCACAACTTTTCCGATATTTAAAGCAAACACGACGTGTAGTAAATACGGTACAATGAACACAATGGTTAATGTGAACCAGATTAACGTCTTCGTTGGACATTTTTTTCTAATAAACCGTGAACTGTGTCGCGAAACACGTTTCAAACTGGGAAGTTTGCTTTTTGTTTTAGACCGGGATGTGTTTGTGTCTTGAGTAGCACCGGAATGTGTTGAAGATTCGTCTGCTCGATTTGTTGAACAAGATTTTTGAATCACTTTATCGTTGCCTCCTTTGAAAGTGTCTGTCTCCGATAGCCGAATACGCTCCGGCACATAATCATTACATCCCGTCTTGTTTTGTCCAAGCATTGTTTCGTTAGCACAAGTGTTACTAGCGTAGGTATTAGACATTCTGGTACTTCGTTGTTGGTTCGCAGTTGTTTTTAATTGCTTTACAACAACTCTCATTATTATTCCGTACAGTACCAGATATATGAATGAAATTCCGCAATGTAAACTAATAAATATCCATTTGTACACGTTTCTCAACACAGATGTCTTAAACCTTTCCTCAGTCTCGCATAGATATACAGTCGTGTTATAGCCATATTTGTTAATTAAGGTTGTTGCATTTATTCCGCACATCAGCGCTCCAGGAATCGCCAGACATATTGGGAACAGGACGGCTGCGATCATCAAGATTTTCACCGCAATCTTGGGACTCATCTGCTTCTTAAATGGCTGCACAACCTTCCGGTATCTGTCCACAGATATCACCAGTAGGGCTAGACATGACGAAGATGCACCAAAAACATTTAAGAAGCATTTTATTTTACAATATAAAGGATTGTTAAACATGAAGAAATATCTGTGTTTTACTATCTCAGCAGGTAGAAGGGTAATGCAAGTAATTAGGTCAATCACAGCCAGCGTCAAAACAAATACTTTGAAATTGTGTCGCTTATATTCGGGACTCTTAACGAAAATTATTATTATTAACAGGTTACCAAGGAAACCAAACAACATGAAGAAACCAAAGGTTATTGTTATCGGAAGCAGGGCATCGGCATATCTGTTGTTTAAATCGTCAAGTCTTTCAATGGGTATGTTTGGCAACGACGTCCATGGAATAATGCCAGAAATATTATCAGCTTCGTGATACTCCATCGTTTAATCTATGTCAATTAGGAGCACGTTGATACAAATTATCTATAACTCGGTTATTCCAGCAAGACAATTTCCAATGCCGCAAATAATATGAAATCCACACCCTTGTTTCTTTACCGGTAACCTTCCCTGAAAACGGTTTATTTCTGCTACATTTGTATTGCAGTGAATATAGTTGTTTGAAAGCCACAATAACGATTCCGTTGTAGTGAGTGTATTCGTTGTAAATTAATTACAACAATCTAATGGCACACCGAAAGCAGACATGTGACCGTTTTGCACCTGAAAATATACGATGAAATAAAAAACACAATAAATCATATATTAGTATGTTTATTTTTAGTATCAATAGTCAATACTCAAATTGGTAATTGAAAATGAAAAGACGTTATGCAGTAACTAGTAAAAGTGGTTTTAACAATCCCTATAATTAATTGTGTGTTAAGAAACAAATTTACTTGTATGATGTTATAATTATTTATAAATTGATCTTCACTCATTGTCTTGTTAATAGAAGGCGTCGTTTGATCGCTTTAAATCACGAAACATCCCAAAGCCTCCCGGCGGTATATTACACGAATAATCAGTGATTATCCAGTGTGACAGCGGTAATCTAGTGTGTCATACATTGAGGGAAGGCATCATCTAACTACATTATTTATACTGGTCACATTTTGGCCACTGCTCTACGGTTCATATGTTTACACTGGCCACAAATGTAGACAAACGACCATAAATATACAAGTATTCCCCATCGGTACCTGATGATAATAGCTAGGATGACCATTACAATGTCTACCTGGCTAACAGTGTTAGGAGCTGATAAATATTTGGTATGGATAAACACACCATTGTAATGGGTGGGTGTGAGAATGCCCTATCTGCTTTACGTTTCAATAGCAGATAACTTAGTGTCCTTGCTAAAGCCTTGATTTTGGTAAGGGAAGTGATAAACTATTGAATGCTTAATGAACACACAAATTCTTAAGATGTTTGTAAGAATGCTACACAAGACATGAAACCAACTTAAATACCCAATATACTACAATAAAATCTAGGTAATGGAGGTAAGGTGATACAAAAAATAATTGGGGGGTCAACGAGTTATGGTGCTTAATTATGAATTTTATTTATATTTAAGTATATGTGTATATATGTATTTTATTAAACATACAGTATATATAACTCTGTATATGCAGCATTATTAGAATTTGTATTTATTTCAAGTTCAATGTTCCTGTAATATTATTATTTGGTCAGTGATCGTACAGTGGTATTTTATATTTCAATATAACTATGCAAACGTTATTGTTCGAGTTTCCAAGTTTTAAACGTAAGTAATAATGTTGATAAAAGTTAGAGTCAATAATGATAGTGTCACAATCTGTGTGAGGATGATCCACCTAAATCTTTGTACGTTTAGATTAATGGTGTTCAGCTACGAAGGCTAGCTATGTACCTGATTTAATATACATGTCCTTGTCTATTGGACCCAAATTTACAGTAAATGTGGGTCAATCATGCACGACCATGTATATCCACTCAGGTAAATAGTAAGTATATGATATATGCGACATGTTAAAGTGTTTCAATTATGTTGTCTTTACATGAATAACACCCGTCACACAACCGATGTTGCAGATTTCCCAATGAAAATTATCTTAGATGTAAAGACAAAAAATATAACACAACACTATCTAAACATGAAGATTATAATGTTTAAGTGTTTTTTTTTTATCTCATTCAAGTAAGATTATTATTTATGTTTAAATGATAATTGTACCCGTGGTTTTACTTAATTCCTTATGTTAGCTTCGTCATTGCAATTCATTCACATCTACAAATAATATAAGGATCATATTTTTACGTTGAATTTATTTCTAATTGTTACACAAATGGTTCAAAGACTCTTAAGCGCTCACCTGAGGAACTAACCGGTTCTGAGTAGGAAGTAATCACAATATTTCACAATTCACTCATAAAGAAAATGGTCCCAACACTGGCCAACATGATTTTGGATTTGAACAAACCAAATTCATTTTGATATCATTCCAGATAAAGTAACAGTAAATGTTTAAGTAGTCTGAGCATGTTTCATGATGAGTAGGTCAAAAGTGTGACTTCTAGAGCTTAAAGTGTTAAACTATCGCTAACTACGGAAAAATGCTTCGCCTCATGGTGGCAATGATTGTACACAGGCCGAATTGATATCTTACCCGCGGACAAGTTAATAGGAAAAATGTCCTGAGCAAGTTTGTTTAAGATTTTGAAAACAATTGTGACTTCAAGAGTGTTCGCAAGCTTCTTTTGTTTATTTGAACCAGTGACGTAATGTTTGATCCTACGTGGCCCAGTTTACAACTCAACCAAGATATCATTGGGACAAATGTTCTCAACAAGATAATGGAGATTTACAATAAATGTGGCCTCTAAAGTGTCCATAAGCGTTCTCTTCAAATTAGACTGAGTGAACTATTTTTGAACCATCGAGACCCAGTTTCGAATTTGGTCAAGATTTAATTATGAAGGATTTTCTGACCAAGTTTCATGATGATTAGGCAGTAAATGTGGCAACCAGAGTGTTCATAAGCTTTTAACTTATTTTTATTGAATTGCCAAATACCCTCCGTCATTGGAACAAATGTTTAAACAAAGTTTATGAGGCATGGGCAATAAATGTGGTCTTTAGAGTAGTTCAAACGTATTTATTAAGTTTGATGTAGTGACCGTTTTTTTAACCCGAAATAACCCACTTTCAATCACGGCCAAGATATCAATATGGCAAATGTGTTTACTAAGATTTACGAGGATCGTGCAATAAAAGGGTAGTCTATCGCGTTCACAATCATTGTATTTAATTGAACCCTGTTACCTAGTTTATAATCTAACGTGAACCAGATTAATTACGCCTCTATTTTAAGCTTTTTAATACCTAACTGTTTACCCTTTGTGGTCCAGTATTGACCGCGGCCGAGATATCATTAGGACAAACGTTCTCAACAAATTTAATGACGATGCACTAAATGTGGCCTTTATACTTATTTTAAAGCGTTTTTCTTTATTTTAACCAAGTAACTTAGTGACCTCACGTTATAATTTAATAGCTTGAAAGTAGTTCGCTTCATAAACTCATACAATTGTCAGCCTAAAAATGGCTAAGTTCAAGGGCAAGCATCTCAGTTACGTGTAGATAATTTCGCATGAGAATGGTATCTTGCACATTTACATTTTATTGTGATGACATATTTCGAATTAAATTATTTCACTTAAATCGCTTGAGAATTGCAAAAGCAGTTTGCTTCACAAAAGTATACCATTTATGCAGACAAATGGATAAGTTCAAGGCAACATAACTCAGCAACGTGTAGATAACAGCACTTAAAATTCACATATGTGTGTCTTACACTTATACACTTCATGGTGATGACAAAATTCAAGTTTTAATTCGGTCTTTTGTAAAACAAAAAGTAGCTCGCTCCACAAGCTTAAAACATTAAATGCGGACAGATCGACAAACTGGCAACCGACAAACAAACCAACCAACAAACCACCTGACAGCGTGACTCAATTATACCCCTTTCAAACTTTGTTTCCAAAAGACCCTCTCTATGGCAAGGCCGGGGGGGTTAAACATTGTTTTCGACATATACATTTGAGAAATATTTTTTATAAATATCTATATTGCACCGTTGACTAGTCATAAACATATATAATAAAATATGTGCTTGGTAAGCCATCATATTTTTGTCTTTAATAGCTTTAGAAATGTAACAAGTAACCAACATTAAAATCATGGGCAAACCCAGTTTTCAATTTACCCGTTCTATGGGTTATAACTGGTAAATTTAAAACTAGGTTTGCACATGGTTTTAATGTTATAGACTAATTCTACTTGAATAAGTTCTCAAGTAATAGCTGTTGTTTAAACACCTGTTCAACGTTCGAACTGTTAAATCAATAAGATGAAAACTAACAGTTTAAAACATGAACACGTTGCTTTATTATACAAGAATGTTAAAGCCTATTAAAATGTTATTTTTTATTATTCAAACGGTTTATGTGTAAATTGAAAAGGAAATATATTCACCTGTATGCAAAGCCATTACTATACATGTAAAACAATTCTAAGAACAAATTACCTAAGTATATATTCCCGCATTTAAACTTTAATAAAAATGTGTATTCCTAAACACTATTTCACAGAAGCAACTGGATATGCTAGAGTTAATAAACCATGTCACGCCATACACACTTACGTTACACATAAAAATGTCCTGTCTCAGGCGAAAACTCGTTTGTAATAAAGTATTCACCTATCTTTTGACCCGCCCCTAGTCGTTATGATCGCGATACTCACTGTACATGCGCAGTGTGTAGTATAAACTGCAATGAGTAGTTGTCACTTTAACGAGATATATTGTAGTACCACTGGTCAGCAAAGCGCGTTAAATGTCAACCTCCGCTGAGTTTGGTGAAATGTGGGCTGAGCGAGCATTATGCATTCCAGACACGTCGAAATGCGTGGGCCAAGACATGTTTAGAGTTCTTGTTGCACTTCCCACATTGTGCCCCTAACACTGTGGCGGTAATATATGAAACCTATATATTGGTAAGTATAAAACCGCAGAATTAAAGCCGCTTTGGATAGTTTATGGGAACACATTTCCATACCTTATTAGGACATATTGTCTATGAAAGTTAATAAACGATTATCATTTGCATATTTTAAGTTGTATTAGTATATGTATACAGCTAAACGATTTGATTTTTTTTTAATATATCATGCCTTATACTAATTGGTATTAATGAATATACGTGTCATTGCCACAAATGAGAACTTTCTTATTTCAAACACATAGGGGGAAATGCAATTAAATGCATATAATTCCAGTAACTATAAAGATATGAATATTATTAATTAAGTTTACCGTACTTAGCATCGCAATGCTTCACATTGACCGTTCGGAGGTGGCGAACGAGTTGTATTAATTTTCGTAGTTTTGTTTTGTGTCTCATGCTTTTCTGAATATCTATTGGTCACTTGCCAAAAATAAAGGGACTGACATTAAACTTATATTTTTCTCCTGTTGTTGCTCTTGAACTGTGTTTACATGTACATAGCGCTTAAAACAAATCTCTAAAACATAAATAACGTATACATTTCTTTGCGTCACACTTCCTTCCAGTTTGTGATAAGTTTTGTTATAAACACAAGCGTTCGTTCGAGAGACTATAGTTTTTATTAACACAAATAGATAAAACCATTCAAAACATAGACTGATAAAATAATTGCGCAGCATTTTCTGATAAGAATTGTACTGAATATTTCTGTCGGTATTTGTGAGAAAGAAAATTGTTGAATATGTATGTTTGTATGACAGCAATGTTTTCCAGAAACACAGAAATAACAATGTTCTTAAAAGAAAGATTAGGAAAGAACATGTATGATAATTTGATATAGTTACAAGCGTGTTAACAATTACATTGCGCTCTGTAATACTAACACAAAAGATAAATAACTACATTTGACATGCATATTTAATTCGCAAAGGGCGCCATCTTTGTGTATCTTATTGTATACATGTAATGTCATTTCTTTCACACGCAATCTTTCTTTAGAAACAGGGAGTTGAATATATCCTTGATAAAGGTATGTACGTGAATGTGTTGTTTATGCTATTTATCTTCTATTGGTGTTGCTTTGTTTTACGCTGTAATTTTAACTTAAATAATATGTATTTTCTTAATGTATGTTCTTATTTTGTTATTATAGGCCTATCTACAAACCGAGTGACTCCAATATACTTCTCAAACGTCATGTGGGGAGTCTAATAAAGTACAAAATAAGTACAGTCATAAAAGGACATTAACGAAAACAACAATTTAAATAACAATATATAGCACAGCGATATTGTAAGTTATATACTGTATGTAATAATGATGTGATATTAAGGAACATTAAGAGGCTTGTAAGAAGCCAGCAGTCTATTTAACTAGAAATAAGAGTCTTTAATATTTATTATGAGACATAATATGGGACATAATTATTTTCCACACAAAAAAACGGAATTGTAAAATTAGATATAATAGAATCTATCACCCATTATCCAAGCTGTTTTGGTTGCATAAATGTACATACTTCGTTTTTATTTAGAAAGCTTTTCTATGCAATCACGTTCAAGGAAATGTATACTTTGTATCTGCCGTGTAAGCTGTTTTTAGGCAAATCAAAAGCTACACTAACCATAACTTTATATAAGCAATGAGCATTTCAAACCTTTCAAGTTACACAATACATTTATTGAAGAATACGTAACAAATCATATGCCTCCAAAGTTTGTTGATGGGGTGGGCGTACATAATTAAATAAATAAAACAATACAAATAGTGATTATTACACTCGCTTCTCACCGAGACGATCCGGGAGATCTGGTGGTGGTCACCATCCTTCGGGTATTCGGGATTCCCCCCAGAGCCAAATACCATCAAAACATTTACTATTTTCAGAAGAACCTAATAACTGGAACTTGCAGCTATATTTCAAAATTGGTCTCCTATTTCGTGAGTCTAGTAAGTAAATTAGATTGGGGTGATGGGACACGCTCCGGGTCCGCGCATAATGCAGCCTCATGATCTCATTAATGATCTTATAAACTGCGAAATACCCACCAAAAAAAGGTAAAAAAAAAGTGATGTGTTTGTGAACACTATGTCTCCTTTTGAGCGATTTTGACATATATATTTGACCTTAGACTTTGAAGGATGACGTTGACCTTGACCTTTCACCAATCAAAATGTGCAGCTCCATGAGATACACATGCATGCCAAATATCAAGTTGCTATCTTCAATATTGCAAAAGTAATGGCAAATGTTAAAGTGTGTGCAAACAAACAAACAAACAAACAAACAAACCAACAAACAGACAGGGAAAAAACAATACGTCCCCCAGTATAGACTGGGGAGCATAAATAAAAGCAGACATCAAAAATTATCATGTTTGACCTTCAAACGTGAGTTTGACCTTTCACCTAAGAGCAAAACATTGTACGTGAAACATCTAAAGGACATCGTAAGATAATAATTCAAATAATATTTTAAAATGATATACAATGTATTTACAAACAAACACATGATGTTTAGATACTTGTTAAATACATATAAACGAAGGACAAAATGTTGAAACAAATATTTCCTTTCTTTGTATTTGAACAAGGGACCTTTGGAATGAAATTCGAACGCGCTACCAATGCACCACTCATAGAATATGAATTTAGTTTTGTGATTTTGAAGATTTAGATTTTTACAAACTGTAAAACAATTCATTTTATTATCAGAAGTAATATTTACATCATTCGATTCATTAAAAGTCACACAGAAAAATTATTTCATTGATACCGTCCTTTAATTGTGACATTGACCTTAAACTAATGAGCATTAGAGTTGTAAGAGACACATCGGCTGGTACTATAACAAAGAAACATCATAATCTTCCCTTGCATAAAAAGGTTTAAAAGCAGAAGACAACAAATCACAACCTAATGTGGCGACCTTAACCTTTCACGTAGGACCATGTGAGTTGTATGGAAACAATTGTTGTTCATTGTGGAATAATTTAAAATTACAATACGCACAGGCGTATAAAAACACAGAGCTGAAACAAGAATTAAAATGAGACATTGACCTTACACCGAAGAGCTTGTTTTTATGCTACACATTGTCTGTAATGGGGAAATATAATCCTAAGTTGTTTTAAACTGCTTAAAGGTTACATAGAAGTCCCGACGGATGGACACATCCAAACCAAAACTTCCCACTTAGCAACACGGACGAACGTTACGACAACTATATGACCTGGAGGCATAAAAAGTTACAAACAAAATTGCATGTATTGTTCAACACGAAATGGCTTTTGTAAACAGACAGGAATTCCTACAAAAATCTCTAAAATAGAAAGCCCATACCTTATTATAATCTCGTTTTGAATACCAGGACCTTGTCACTGTGGTATAATCCTACTACAAAGAGTCCGGTCTTCTTTTGGAAGCATACACATTGTGGCAAAACATCTGTACACGTGGCAACCGTTTCCAGTTTCTCTCTACCATCTTCGTCAATCTGAATTACATTCTTTGAACGGCGACCACAAACAAGGACCTGTCCAAAAGGAGAGATGTATACACAATCCGGGTAAAGCAGTCCTGGGTTTTCGAGTACAGACAACAGAGTTCCGTCCACCGCAAGGGTAAGGATTTGGTTCTTTTTGTAAGTGGTGACATAGATGCGTGTTCCGTCTCTATTCACCGCACACTTGTATAAAGACGCTTAAAGAAAGAAGAATAACATATCTGTGTTGCAATAATGTGGTTTAACTAGATGAACATACATGTATTACACACACTGTCACAATTATTTGGCTATAAGTGTTTCATTAACTGTTACTTTCGAAAAACATTCAATTAATATTAGCATATTTTATTATACTTATTTTAAAACATCGATGACCAGAATCTAAAACAATGTGTCAATTAAACCACTGAAACACGTGTTTGAAAACATGAACTAGTTTTGAACATCATACTTTGCAAAGTGTTAGCAATACATATAAATAAATTTCATACGTACTATTCTTGTCCCCATATAGTCTTGTTTGCACGAGACCTACAATGCTATACTTGTATAGAGCGTCCCAAGAGGTCACATAGAGTTGATCTTTGTGTATTGCAACACTAGTAGTTGGATGTTCCAGTTGGATCGATCGCTCTAAGCAAATAGACCCTTGTTTTATACGTAAGAAGTTGATTTCATGAGTGAAACCATCGCTCACGGCAACGGCGATATGATCAACGCCAGCTTTGCACATGTGTTTTGGCGGAAACGTCAGTTTCAGCTTTGAAATGAATGTGAATGCCGTATCCAACAACTTAACATTGCTGTTGTTTTGGTCGGCTACAAGAACCTGTCCATTCGGTAGTTCACAAATACCAACAACATCACAAGTGGTGGGGTCCGATCGTATGCGGACAGAATGTCGGGTCTTTTCCATAATCCGGATGATTTCATTTGGCTTGTTAGTGTAAGTTTGAATAGTACCAAGACCATTGAGTTCAGAAAACAACTGCAATATACCAGCATCTGGTTGGAAAAGAAGGTTATCATCCGTGTTCTGAATTCTTTGATTCAACGATTCGGATTCCTCAACAAGGCAGTTGTATTTACAATTAAGAATCAACGCATTTCGATCACTTTCATGTTGAATGTTTTTAAATGCTTTATGGAGTTGTAGATATTTGTCATGTAGTTCGCTGTTCGTTTGAATATCCCTTTTGCACGAGTCTTTCAAAGAGTCGAGAATAGTTTGAAGTTCTGACTTCGATTTATCCTCTAGATCATCCAGCCATGTGGTGATTTTCTCGCGAAAAATGTTCATATCAATCCATATTGTCTCAAAAGCATCTTCGAACCCTTCTAGTTTCTTCTTAATTTCACTTTGTTGTGCTTTTAAACGTTTTAGGAATGGGCCTTTTATGTCCTCCGTCATTTCCAATAAATCGTCCTGGTTGTTAATTCCCTTCATTTCGCCATCAATAGGGACAACGTGGTGACATTTTCTGTGGACCAAACTGTTTATAATTATATAGTTGTATAGAATGAAATGCACACTAGTATTGATTAATTAACAAAAATACTTAGAGTAATTATAAAATGCTGTTAGAGCTTTAGTACAATTAAAGCCACACACTTTTAACTGAAGTACATGTTAATCAATACATATAGATGCAATTTGAAAGTGTGCAAAATTTTCATCAAATCTACGAGTATATCCTAGTTTGCAAGCAATTTATTATTTTTCAACCGGGAATACCCGCTTTTAAAACCGAAAGTAGGATTTCTATATTATACGTCCATTTCGACAAACGCGTTTATTTTTAAGTTAATCAAGCGCAAAAAGACGGATTTCTACCTTGTAATCACCAGATATATTCTAATTGGCATAGATAAAAATAAATCTATAGCCTAGTTAGCAAGTAATTTATTATTTTTCTTAACGGTACCACGGGTGGAAGTAACGTACCCTGGATAGTATATGGGCCCAGGAGCCCAATATATTCAAATAAATATATACAATCATGTTTAATGAGAGAAAAAAATGACAAAGAGCCATGAAAATAAAATCCCCATCCTCTGATATTATAATATATACAAGGTCATTAACTAAAATTTATCATAGACCTGTCTTCGCGGGCCGCAAAAATGTCAAAAATAGCTTTAATCCAAAGCATCAATAGGTCCTCTTATGGGCAAATTGGACAACCTTTAAAAAAAATTAAAAAAAATCTGTCCAGCCGTTTACTCACAGTCGGTCGATAACCGAGCAATAGTTCGTTTTTTTTTGTCCATCCGAATAAATGTGGAACAGACTTTCAAACAATATTTTTTAGTTTTCTCCACTTAATCGATAGTTCGCGTCCTATTCCTTTTAAACAACGAGGCATGTCACATAATGCATGCATATGCAATCACTTACCCCTAAAAACTAACTGCTACAACAACAACAACGACGCTTTGACAAATGTAAATAAATGAAAAATACTTACTCATTCTGATTGTATTGGAATTATTTTTAAGGGGTAAGTGGTTGCATATGCATGCATTATGTGACATGCCTCGTTGTTTTAAAGGNCCATTTTAGTCGTCAAAGGACTGCACTTAACTAGTAACGCTGTTTAAATCTTCACAAATGTTGTAAGACTCATATTCTAATAAATCCTTTGAAGCTGTATATTGTTATCAATAATCCTCGTCTTGAAACTTTTTATTTGATTCGATGTAAATGCATTTTTAAAGGAAAACAAATTAAAGTTAAGCAACTTTTGAGTCTTTACAGTTTATACATCAGTTAATGTTTTTCTATGTCTATATCCATCTTATCTGTACATGCAGTTACGTTGCTGAAGTGTACCAATTATTAGCCTTGTTCAAAAATGAAAACGAAAGTAAAAGTAAGTCATATACCGTATGCCCTTGGTTAAAGCATCACATTCACTTAATTGTATTCTATATTTAATGTTTGATTTTCGAATTTTAATGTCCATATCAAATGCACACAATTAAACTTCCATCGATCTTAGGATCAAACATTGTACGTGTATACAGAAATACTTCTTTCAATGAAAATATCCAAGTGCATTTCATACATCTAGATTCTCATGACCTTTCCGCGTGTACATGATTTTCTAAAAATGGAAGGCTACACACAAACTTATAATTCATGTAGAGCAATCTATAGGTGGTGTTGTGAAACATAAAAAATAAGCTTTTTTTTAATTGAAACATACAACGAAAATGGCTGAATCGCATGTTGTTAGTTCAATTGAATCTTTGTAAACAATTTGGCCAGACGTGAAAGTTTGCTTAATGAATTCACTTATTTATATGCAATAGCCACAGCACTTAATTGTCATTCTATCGTTATACCCAGTATAGCTCGATTGGACATTGTCGGCTAGGGTACTACTTACATGTACCCCGTGTACTCTTAAGTATACTAACATGTACCCCGGGTACGGTAAATATACTTTATCGTACCCGGTCGATTTTAGACTGCACCCGAGTTATATTCCCGCCCAAAATCCGATGTCGTAAAACGCGCTACCGATTATCTTAAACAAACTTCTCTTTAAACAAAAATATATCAACATGCTTTTTGAGTATGAGTTTCGATAAAATAGATGCCATTTTACAGAAAATTGACATAAATGTGAATATTATAAATTTAAAAAAATAACCGACAACGACCGATTGGGCGTTAAATTTCCCATGTACGTCATTGTGTACACACCGGTCTTACTGACCTGTGTACTAGCGCGAAAGGAATTGTGGGTAGCACTACTTTTTTAACATGGCGTAAAAGCGAAAGTAGGACAGATAAACATGTTTCTTATAATTGCTATTCTTTTTTACAGACATTTGAAATCACCCTTAAACATAATTTAATAACATTTTTTTAAACAACATTCTATTTTCAACACATATTTAACACCGTTTTTCTCATTAACAAAAATATTCATTCCTATGCGGAACTATTTTGTCGGAAGCACAAATCCCCTAACCAGGGGAATGTGATGTATCCTAGTATAGAGGTGACAATAACGCCGTGACGTCACCATCTATGTATAGAACATTTAGATTTTCTGTTTACATTCCTTTTAAATATCCGTTTTATGTATGTAGACTTTTCAATCCGGATTCCTGAATTTCCCAACAATCAATTACCCGACGGAGGGCTTATAGTAAATGCTGGATGGCAGGTTGAGTTGGTGGATCTGTCTGATCAGTTTCTGTTTCCGCCCTATAACTTGCTAATGCCGGGGGGGGGGGCATTCAGTATTAATATTCCCATGACCAGACGATGAATCTTTAATTGTTCCTCATTGAGAGATCAAGATTACAATTCAATTAACACTCTCATTAAATTTGCGCCTTGTACATTTGTCATGTATGTGATTATTTTAATATTATTTTTGATTATTTTGCCCCATAACTAGACGATGTGTAGCGCACAAGTCTCACTTCGATCAAAGGTCGAAGCCATAATTCAAGGTTAAAAGTAATTAATTTTCGTTTCGGCTGTGTAAAATGTTAATGTCTCTGCAGAATTGAATTATTATTTCGGATTATTATTCCAAATTAACATTCGATGCGTCGTGTACAACTTCCGTACGCATTAGTTCTTCTTGAATGATTTCAGTTTTAATGAGTACATACGTACAACTCAAAGCAAGAGTATGGTCAGTAGCTGGGAGTTGGATTATTGCAACTACCGTACCCATTGAAACTAAAGGCCACGGTAGAGGTAATACATGTTGGATCTGCTCCAAATGTTTCGGATGTAATTTCACATCCTGTTGCAAATCTTGATTGTCTGTCTGTTTTCGGGTCTGTTTTAATGACCCGGATCAACCACGTGCTAATTGTATCTACAACGCAGGTACATGGCAAACCCATATCGGATATATATCACAACAGAACAGAAATGTATTACGACTCGTTCATAATGCATCGCCAGGCCATGTTATATTACACATATAAAAAAGTCGTGTGGAAACGAAGAGATCATTGAGTCATAAGTAGTGTATATACATGACCTATGTAACGTAATCGCATAATTACAACATATTTATGTGACAGGGTTGCAATCTTCTATTATGCTGTTAACATTAATGGAAAATAAACTAAAATGGAAAGTGGATTATCTTACGCATACCATGTGGATTATAATGCTAAAAGTAATAAAAAAAGCGCGCATTTTTATAGATAAAAATACGGAAACAAATTTAACGATCGCTATCAATGCGATGTATCTATGATATGTACATCCCTCTTCAACAATACACTGCTTATTAATTATAATTTTATAAAGAACACGGTGGTGGTGTACTTTTTTCCCTGTTTTTATTTAGTTGTATGTGCGAACAAACTGGTCGGATTTGTGTGATCATGGATAATCTTAAAAATCCTTAACACAGCAGTGTGGTGATAAACATTTGGTTAGCCCTTCCCAGGTGCGGATCCAGGATTTCTGGTTAGGGGGGATATTGAAAGATTTGCTGGGGGTCCAGGGGCCGCTAGGGCCCCACGTGGGTGCCGAGCAAAGCCTTGCTAGGGGGTTCAGGGGGGGGGCATGGCCCTGTAAGCTCCACGATTAATTTTAGTGATTTTGAAGGCTTTGACAACCACGAAAAAGAAGAAAAATTAGTTTAAATAGGTGATTTAGATCTAGTTTAGTGTGAGACATCAGATGAATTGACTTAACTGGAGCCGCCTTTCGAATGATATTTGCAAATGCATCTCGTTATTACGGGATGAAGCATCAAAATGTGTCACAACTAAAAAAAACATAGATCTATTTAGAGTTCGGTATGTCGAAATAGAGTGTAATACACACACTAGCAATGTTTTCAGAACCTTAATAATTCTACCGACAATTAATCTCCCATCATTACGCTTTTAGACTTGTAACATTATAAATGCAACTTTTATAAACGCTCCTCGTATGTTAGTGTTTTTTAACCGTGTTACTATGTCGACTCACTGAGGCGCTTGTTACACACAGATTAAGCGCTCGTGTGACCGCATTAATTTTGCAATCAATGGCAAGTGTAAACATCACAATCGACGCACTTTGAACTTCAACTTTGGCAAATACTTGATAAAAGGTCTTGTGTACATATGACCGACGTATTCAGCATCGCTCGGCTATTACGGGCAGTCTTTGATGTAGGTTGCAACATGGTTGTGTTGAAGTTGGTATCGTTCTTTTTCCTCGGAGTTTTTCTAAGTTACGGACTAGGGTGGTCATGCGCACTTGCAACCCTCGCTGTTTTCCTCGTGTACGCTGCCACAGGGGGCTGGAGGTTCATCAGGGTCGTCATAAAAACTACTCCAAGGGATCTACGGTAAATGTGTGAATTTTGATTTCCTTATGTCAAATTAGGCTTTACGAACGTTAAATTGAAAAATCATGAGCTTGAACAGGGGATTGCATGAGCACATATCCTACTAAATGATAAGCAGACACACAAACTGCATCGTTAAATTGCTAGCTCAACAGTAAGGCCATAATTTCACTACACTCCTTTCCCTCTTTATGTTTCTAGGACCCCCCCCCCCCCCCCCCNTCTCGATGAAAACGGTCACGTCCCGTGTTCCACAATCTTTCAGCAATAGGCATATAGTGTGTTTCATACCATGTGTATATATAATACCTTTACAAGGGGTATTTTTTTCAAACTGTGTATTTGTGTCAATATTTGTTGTTGAAAAGTCAAACCATACACCATAGGTGTACATTTAACAAATCGGAACCCTGGGGTAGGCTCGGGGGCGGGGGGGGGGTAGGGTCCGGGGGATGGGGGGGGGCAGCAAATTTATGATACTGCTGCCTGTGCTTTACGCAAGTTCAGACAGTTTACTTATTCACAGTTTGTGTTTGCCTTGTCCCCATTAAAGTGAAAAACTGGGGATTTAACCAGGGTCCTGACTAAAGAGCAAGTCAAACTTCAAGGCTGTTGGAAGTGACATAATTTAACTTCAAGCTTAAGAGTGAGTTAAAGATTAAATTATGCTTTGGAACTTTTTATTCATGTCTGAGTAGGTAAATATCCAAGCGCATTTTAAAAGCAGCAATGTATTTGCCCATAATTTGGAAAAGTGCTGGTACCAGTCCAGTTGGGAACAATGAGCTTGAAAAGCCCTGAAATCAGGAAAATTCCCATTGTGAAATCTTCAAATGGGGATATTTTTAATTGGTCCTTGTGGGCTACTTAGGTACTACTAAAGAGTAGGGGTACAACGGGGTACTTTTAAGTGTATTTTCCATACCTCTAGTACTTTGAAGTATACTTAAGAGTACACAAAGTACTTTTAAGTAAGCACCTCAGTCAACCAGGCCTTGACACTAACTTTTTTGACAGGGAGGGAACCCTACTTTCAACTTTTGGTGACCCTCACCCAAACTAGGGTTCCCTCCTGTTTCGACGCACATGATTGTGTCTTTGCAATATCGCTCAGGTAAATAATTCGTACAAATGTCATTGTAATCTAAAGTGTTTATAAATACAGGTAACTGTAACACATCCGTCTGTAAATAATCGGATTTATTACCACAACGTGCGTTTAAATCACCGTTAATAGACGTTAAACCTAATGACGAATACTGACAAACAGTTCGTTCTAAATATTTGAAAAATCCCTCGCTATGCAAGTTAAAATAAATAGAGTTATGTGGAGGAATATAAATAAAACATATGTAAACATCAAAAGAGGTATGAACAAATGAGCTATCTAGTTTAATCTATATAGCACCCTGAGTGTAAGTTTCTATTACTGAAATACCTTCTTTCAGAAAAGATTTATAAAACTGACCAAATTCCGCCATGCCCGCGTTTACAGTACGTGTTGTTGTGGGGTTCGCGAAAACCATTTTAGTAATCAACCACGAGTTACTTCCCTTCGCGTAATCGGAATACTTACCGCATGTACCACATAGTAACTGGTCTGAGATATTAAAAATACACTACTTACCGTTTCGGCAATAAATAAAGGATAATAACGCAGATTCAAATGGTCAATCAATACGAAGTGGTTCTATAAATTTAGGGTTCTTGGAGGATTGCCCATGCAGCTTGAAAGAACTGGTGACCCTCGGCAAAATCTGGTGCCCTCGGGTTCCCGGGACACCGTTAGTGTCGAGGCCTGTCAACAATGACCAATATCGGTTGTCTCCATTGGTTGTTGTTGGCCCAGGTTCTACTTAAAAGTACCCTGGCCTGGCAGTGCCCCACATAATTTTATTGGAAAAAGGGTTTTTACCCATTGATATAAAAAAATAGGGTGCTTTCATTTCGGGAATACATGTAGGGTGAAATAAAATGAAAACGACTGTTAATTAACTGTCTTGGTTAAAATTCAGATGATAAAATTATGATAAAACAAACTGATGTTAACTTACATCTTTGAAATTTTAGTTTAAAACTTTAACAAAGTCATCCTTACTGTCAAGCATATACACATGTTAAGTAATTCAAGGCATATTCTGGGCAAGGCTTTACAAATACACGGCGATGCACATATTGAAAAACGTATGTTGTTGTAAATTATAATGTTGTCATACGCTTTATTTATTCTGAAATCTTGTCCAAAGAGCGTTTGAATAACTTCGATTGTTTTCTTCATCCATCATTCAGGCGCTTGATACAAAACTTTTCGCTGGATTAAAGTGTCGCAGTGGCACGATAATAATTCCAAAGAGAAAATAAAGGAAATTAGCAAAACATTTTTTATCAAGACTCATGTATTGTACGCATCAAATATAAATGATTTGCGTTAAAGTCAAATTGGTTGCATGTTCAATACGCATCATATTGTATTTCTTTGCGTTTTAAAACATTTTAGTTGGGTGAGAGACGCAGATACACAGCTTATCTGTGGCACTGATTTGGTACTCTTAAGTATACTACAATTTATCCTGTGTACATAAAAATATGTTTAAAGGCATCCAGCCATACACCAGGGTACTTAATTTGTAGCATACTTAAGAATACCAGGGGTGCTTTTAAGAAGTACCTGAGTCAACAACATTTGACCAATCATGCGTAACTGTCCTGGGAAGTCGAAGTCAGATTTGTCTTCCACGTTCCATCATCCATGTGAAAAAAACGTGAACTACGGATCACGTGATAATTTGTCATTAAATGATCTCTGTGAAAGTGCTGACCATATTGCGAAAGTAAATCATTTGCCATCATTTTTCACAGGGATCGAGAAATAAAACTGCAAATTTTACGGAATTCACTCCAAAGAATATTGTTAAATTTGCATCCAAAGGTGTGGTTAAACACATGTTGTCTGAAGTTGATAAACAGTTAAGTGATAACAAACAATCCACACAGTTTAATAGTTAAATTTGATTGTTTTACTCCATTCATCAACACAAGTTTCCTGTGTTCAGCGATTGTTTTCTGATAAATCCTGATTAAACAGTTACATGTACATGACACAATTTTTGTTATTTGCTCCGTCATAATGGGCCAGTATACATCAGATTTGAGCTAGAAGATTTCAAAAGGATCTGGTCCGATGGTATTGCTGTAAAAAAAGTTAATGTTGAACGCTGCTTTTATTGATTTCAAAGACACCCCTAGATATGATTTTAAAAATGATAGTCACCAGGCTGTGCCAAAAACCCTAGCAAATAAAAGTTTTGGGAACACTGTCAGGGTCAAAAAACCCTTCTTTGAAGAAGCCGAATATCGGCCGCTTCACCAACCAAAGTAACCCCTTTTTTTGCCCAAATTTTTGCTCAATAATTCCCAATTGAGGGGTAAAAAAAAAAAAAAAATCTTTCGGAAATTGGGACGGGTCTGGTTCATTTTGGGAACGGGTCTGTAGTTCATTGGGAACGGGGCCGTTTACAGGACCTGTCCAAAGAAGGAAAAAAAACACTGTAAGTACCAAGAAATCTAAATCCACAGTCAGTGCAAGTTTGTATCTGTAGAGTATCTGTACCTTTCTAACTTTGTGGCTACCCAATATAATTTATTTCATGTATCAACTCCATTATCCAAATGAAATACACATTTCTTATTTCACCAAATAAGAAAAAATCGCGCTATTTTTCCCCTAAAAAAGGCTGAGGCCCCTTCCCCAAAAAGGGTGTTTTGGCCCTGACTGTGTTATGACTTACGTTGAAGTACAATGTAAATAACAAGAGACTGTGCAAATGTTTGCAGGTATAATTAAGATTGACATTTACATTTGAACTGCACTCTGGGAAACAACAGGGCTTAATGCATTTGCATAAAGTGTCGTCCCAGATTTACCTATACAGTCCAAACTTTCTGCCTGAACTGGATTTTTGCTAAGAGCTTAGCTAGAGACTTCAAAAAAACAAAAAATACTGTTTAAGCAGTGTCCGACAAATCCATTGCCCGGAGCCCGGGGGCTACCGATTTTTTCATCGGGCTACTGAAATTGTTCAGCTCACGCCCGTCGGGCTACTATAAATCTATAAGAGCGGTAGCCCGGTTTATTGACAGACATGCGTAGAATAAACACGCTGACCTTGTGTTTGTACACGGTGTATTGCTTATAATCCGATAATAACGTGCAATCAATTATCTAATCAGTCATCCATCACTTGCGGTAATGTCCAATGTAACAGTGTATTTTAATCATCCAATCAGAATCAACATTTGTCGTCTGCTAATAATATAATGAGAGCCGAATGGATAATTTACGCACGTGATGCAAAGTCATTTCGCAATTCGGAATTCTTTGTTTTAACCGCAATAATGAGTAATAGCGACAACGTTTTTGATGTCGTTAAATATCCAAGGACGCCGAACGGTAACGAAACCGAAAATGAATATTAGTTACACTGGTGTTAACGCGGTTAATGAGTAATAGCGACAACGTTTTTGATGTTAAATATCCAAGGACGCCGAACATTAAAGAAATCAAAACAATAACGGATTCTTCAAAGCGGTAACGAAACCGAAAATGAATATCAATAACACTGGTGTGAACGCGATTAACACCTGCTAATTAGTTTGCATTGTCAATTAATGATTCGATTAGAGGAGCGACTGTAAATAATTAAGGTAAGTTTGATATCAATTGAGACAAACAGTGTTTTAATTATTTGATCGAGTTGTATATAAGATGCACCAAATTTGTATCTTTTATTATAATGTATTAAATTAGTTTTGTTGGTGAAATGCGATATGTGACTGGATAAATATTAAGTGATTGGATTTATTGTATAGTCAGTGTATGTCAATGACATGTAATAATGCATACACAACTTGGATAATTAAACAAAATTATTTTTTTGGAATGTTATGTCTGAATAACTTTTAAAATACATATTCTTTTCTTTGATGTCCCTGTCCACCGAAGATTATTCAATACATGCTGATATGATATAATTTCTTATGAATGAAAATGAATAAATAAAATAAAGAAGAAAAGATGTCTCTTATCATTTTGTAGGTAAATTTTATGGGCTACCAAATATTTTGACTGGTAGCCCAGTGGGCTACCTGGAAAATAAGAAATTTGTCGGACACTGGTTTAAGCGAAAATTGTCTACCCTAATTGTCTAATCTTATCCATTTTCCTAGAGCTCAGCTCAAATATTTCTTTTGTTCATTAATGGAGATACAGAACATTCATCCATCTATTTAACAGAGCCCTGAAAGTACTGTTGACACTGAAATGGAATGTGAAGAAGTACAACCGCATTGGACACAGCATCCCAAAACTCTTCCAAGAAACGGTGAAGAAATACCCCAAAAAGATCTGTTTCATTTTTGAGGACAAGAAATGGACTTTTCAGGTAGGTGGCATACCTGGAATTATGATTTTTAATATATGATTGACCCGGAAAACACAGAACTGAATGAGATAAACATGTTTCATAAACAGGATTTTCGGCAGACGTTTTTTCACACATCTGCAGGGAAAACGTATAATCTGAGCACAAGGCCATAAACATTCAAATCAGGCTTTAAATTGTAGACGGGTGCCCATTTCTTAGTCTGATTAGGCTTTAAAATAAAAATTATTGCTGTCGATTAATTTCCGAATCCTTGTAACTGCAACAACACAACTACTAAAGCCTGCTAGGCGCTGATTGAAACAATCAATTTGCCAATTCTTGCATATGACATGTCAGCCAAGTTGTTCTCTCACAGCTGTGATTTGTATACAGATAAATGACTTAATAGTAAGATCTCCTGTTTATAAATGACAATAAAACATAAAATGGTGCTTAAAAGAATTAATGGAGATGGCCAGTGCCGCTGTTCAATTTATTGTAGGTGTTTGAAAACTTGTGTATTTTATCAGTAAATTATGACGTTGGGCATTATTGTTGTGTCTATATAAGTTCTTCAAGACTTTGTTTTTTATTTAATGGCATGAAAGATAAAAAGTTTACATGGCAGGGCGACAGATCCCCTATTTTTTCCTGCTGAAGTGCTTTGCCTCTGTGCCTCAGCAAAATCATGTAAGGTTTGCATATATATATTTTATTTTTTATGTTCACATTTATTGGAAGTGATATTATTTTTTTATGACTGTTAAATACATCATACGGCTATACAATTCTTCATTACATGACTCATAATCTGAAGGACTACAGTAAACTACGTTTTTTTTGCGAAGACTAATCAGGGCCGAGGGTTCTTTGTCTGGGAAGCTATATTTGCAACATAACCTAATTACATAAGCATGCCTTGATTGTTTGCGGACAAGCCTTACCTGAGATAACAGCATTCATACATTGATTATAAATTAACACATAGCTCATTGTCCACAGTGATAAACACATTGTTAATGATTCAACTAATTAGCCATGCCCATGATAATCACTGTCTGGCAAGCAATTACCTACGCCTATCTATGACTTTTACTTGAATGGGTATGATATTAAATACTACTATATTGAACCTTCTACGCCAGCTGCCAAGCATTCAGTTTTAAAAGCATTCAAATAAACATGAGTTGATTTGAGAATTTTTTTTGTTGACATGTGAATTTGTTACTCAACTTCAAATTAGACCAACAAAAGAAATATACAGTTTGTATAATTATTGTTCATTATTTGTGATTCTACAAGAATGTGTGATCATGGTGTATCAATAATCTTTTGTTATCTTATTTTAACTCTGCACTTTATGTAATAGTATTTATCATAAGGTGCATGCAATTAATTATGCAGTGGATAAATATAAAACAACAAGGTTTCCACAAAATAATCTTCAGATTTTCATGCAAATGAAATGATGTGGTATAAAACTTGAAACCTAAACTAAAGCAATATGTATGACACACCAGTTTTATTTTTGTACAAAAAAATATAAAAAACATGTAAAAATGACATTTTAAAGAATCATTATACATGTATAATGAAATCACCATAAAGTGTTGTTTTTTTCAGGAAGTTGATCTTCTCACCAATGCCATTGCAAACTTCTTCAACGAGTCCGGCATGCGTCAAGGTCATGTGGTTGCCCTTGTTATGGAAAACCGCCCGGAGCTGGTGTTTTACTGGATGGGGCTTGCCAAGATAGGGGCCATAGGAGCCCTTATCAACTTCAACCTGAGGGATAAGTCCCTTCTCCACTGTGTACAGGCCGCCCAGTCGCAGTGTTTGGTCTTCTCTGAAGAGATGGCACCTGGTAATCAGCGATTTTTTTGCCCCATTGGGAAAAGTACCGGAACCTTTCACCTTAAATTGGGAAAATTCGGGTCATGAAATCTTTTGATTGGGAATTATGGGTCTTATTAATTGCTTAGTACTTACTTGAAAAACTCATCTTAATATCCTTTTACATGCCTTTGTGCTGGAATTTTCTGTTTCAGTGCTAATTGTATTTGTTAACTTGCAAAAACGCGCTTTTGGAACTAAATTGACTCAATTTTCTTCATTTTGGGAATTTTTCAGACGCCAAAAGCAAATTTTATAATGTTTCCTCAATTGAAAAAGTGCCTTTTTCGAACAACCAGTTATTTGGCTGATATTCACTTAAAAAAAAATGATAATGAATTAAAATGATAAAGCAAAAAGTCTTCAGATACACTCTATACTTGTGCTGTTAAGGACATATCACTTTCTGAAATGGTCAGAAGTGGGTGGGGTAATGTAAAAAAATAATTCCTTATATTAACATTCTATATGAATTTTGGAACAATATGCACAATTTAAATAGCATATACTTCAGTGATACATGAACCAGTTCTTATGAAATCTTTCGAAAAGAGTAAATAATCACATTTTTTCACCTTATAAACCACTTTCTTCTTAGGCGACCAAAGTCCTTATTTTCTTATTTACTTCATAAATCCACTGATATCAGCTGGAACATACACCACTGTAGAACATAGTGTTAGAGTATTATTAAATATAACACACTAGAAACACTGAAAAAAGCATCCTTTTTTGTAAGAAAAAATGTAAACAACTGGAGTCAAAACATAGTAGGAAAAAAGTATGGTTTACCAGAAATGACAAATATAAATTTGATTGAAACTTTTTGAAAATGTGTAAAACGTCACTTTAACAAACACATTTTTATATCATTATTTATATATAATTAATATACGCTATACAATTAAAGGGATTTTATTAAAATGTTTTAAATATTTCTTTATCTTTCAATTTTTTATTGTAAATTATTATTTCTGGCCCACCATACATGTACTTGTTCAATTGTACTATTTTTTGACTTCAGTTGTTTACATTTTTTCTTACAAAAAATGATGCTTTTTTTCAGTGTTTCTAGTGTGTTATATTTAATTATACTCTAACACTATGTTCTACAGTGGTGTATGTTCCAGCTGGTATCAGTGGATTTATGAAGAAAATAAGGACTTTGGTCGCCCAAGAAAAAAGTGGTTTATAAGGTGAAAAAATGTGATTATTTACTCTTTTTGAAAGATTTCATTAGAACTGGTTCATGTATCACTGAAGTATATGCGATTTTAATTGTGCATATTGTTCCAAACTTAATATAGAATGTTAATATAAGGAATTATTTTTTTACATTACCCCACCCACTTCTGACCATTTCAGAAAGTGATATGTCCTTAACAAGGGAGTATACTCACATAGTTTCCTTCACAGCTGTTAGTTCCCTTATATTTGACTTGACAACATCATTCTCACTTGCGGTTTAGTCATATTTGTTTATACATGTACTTTGTTCACAGTTGACACTCATTCCAAATTTCTAGTCAATTTTGTTTGTTTAAACAGGAATATGTTTGTTATGCACAATATTGTCTTTTAAAATATAAACTTTATCTTCCTGTAGGAATTCTAACAGTGTGATCTATTATTTCTAGTGAATTGATAGTTTACAATATCAGTCATTTTGCATCATTGTTTTATTTATACCGAAACATTGAGGGAAGCCATAAAAATACACTCCTTTTGTTGTGTTATGCTTCTATATACTTGTATATGTTTTCTTAAATTTCTTTTAAAAAAATGTGTCACAGGACATACCTTTTTTGGCAGAACAAGTGAAATTTTATGTCACTAGTGGGACAAGTGGATTACAAAGTAAATGTAGGCCCTGCACAATTGTGTTTCATGTATTTTTAGCTGAGTTTAAAGGAGGCTTATATTTATAGCTTGTCACTTTCAGCTATTGCTGACATATCCAGGGATCTTCCAAAGTCCTGCAGCCTGTATTACATGGGCGGTGGGCAGTGCCCATTGGTCGGAGCTGTCAGTCTGGATCCCCTGTTGGAGAAGAGCCCAACCTACACCCCACCTGCACCGATAACCAAGTTTACAGGTTATAATAGAGCCTCACTCTGAGAAAACAGGGCCTAATGCATGTGCGTAATGTGTCGTCCCAGATTAGCCTGTGCTGTCCACACAGGCTTATCAGGGACAGCACTTTTCGACTAAACTGGATTTTTGGTTAGAAGAGACTTCCTCAAATGAAAAATTACATAATAGTAGTATGTGTCGTCCCTGCAAATCTGGGACAACACTTTGCGCACATGCATTAAGCCCTGTTTTCTCAGAGCGAGGCTCAATGAGATTTACAGTAGTTATATGAATATGATATGATGTCCAAGTCTCCTGAAAGTTCTAAAACCATAACCGAAGCCTCTGCAGGAGGAAGTATGACGACTGAGAATGCGAGTTTCAATTTACTTTAAATTGTGAAAATTCATCACTGTTTGATGCATAACAATAGACTACTTATTGATTAAACTTATATATTATAACCTATCATTCTTATCATAAACATATCTGTAATAAAGATATTACAACTTGAAAACACGTTATTTCTACAGCTCTGATTGTAAAGATCTAAAAATCAAACAATCAATTGGCAATTTTGGGGACTGGATTTGGAAAAAGGAATACAGGCTTTGCAATTGGGAACATGAATAAATTAATGTCAATAAAATCAGCCAAAAAAGAGCCTTGGAATCGCATTACTTTTACGGGTCCAACTTACTTGCCAGATAACTACACATTTGTTCATTGATATGGATTTTTTACTGGCCATGAAGGCCACTATTTTCATTCATTTCCCTGGTCTCTTGAGTCAAAATACATTTTGTTCCCAATTCAAAGAAAGAGTTGGTGAATAGGGCAGGCTGTCAAGCGGTCATACTTTTTCCTACTTTTTCCTACTTTTTCATCAGGATCCTACTTTTTCCTACTTTTTCACCAAATCTTCCTACTATTCCTACTTTTTCAGTTTCATTTTTTTTTTTTTTTTTAAGAGTTTATTTAGTATACTTGCAAGATGAATGAATCTATAGCATGACTGTACCTGTTAATGTGCATTCATCTAGATGAGACCTGACAACCCATGCTGACTGTCTGCTAGCACCTCTTCAGGTAAGCATAGATATTGCTTATGTAACTTTTGAAATTATTGACAAAAGGTTATTTTAAAGTGACAATAGTGCCTTGTTTACTTCCTTAGCATTTGTACACTGCAGACTTCACTAACTCACACAGTTCCCAAGGATGCAAGAGCTGAGGGAACCCATTGTTTATTCCAGTTTTTTTTTGTTTCTATTGACAACAATTTGACCAAACCTTATGCATGTTTACATGATATTGCTGTTTGGAATGTAGAGATATAGAGATGCATGTATTGTATGAGTGGTTATGTAATTTGGAATTTATTATGCTCCCATCCAAAAAATTGGGGGGGAGCATATAGTCGCCGCTTTGTCTGTTTGTTTGTCTGTACCAATTTTTGTCCGGGCTATTTCTCAGCAACTAATGGCTGGAATTCAATGAAACTTCGTGGGAAGCTTCACTACCAAAAGAGATGTGCATGTTATCAGCTTGTTCTTGTCGGATGATTTTTCACAGAGTTATGTCCCTTTGATATTTTCCATTTACTGTACATATAGGGTAATTATTGTCTGCATTATTTCTCAGCGACTAAAAACTGGAATTCAATGAAGCTTTATGGGAAGCTTCACTGCCAATATGAGATTCACATACTATTAACTGGTCCTGGTCTGATGATTCATTACAAAGTTATGCCCCTAAGATGAATCCTTTTAATTTTTAATATGGTGCAATTTTAGGACAAAACGCTTTCGGGGAGCATCACCCGTCTCCATCCGTTTCTTGTTACACAAGTTATTTGGAAAAGATAAAAATGGTGCTTTGCCAAGTTTTTTATCATTTACAAATAATTAATGTAATAAATTCCGCATTACATGTCAACGAATTGATGTTCTATTGATAGCATAGGTACATCATGTCGATAAATTAAAGATAAATGCACAGAGCCTAAATGCCCTGATATATTTTCTGATGATGCCATAGCTAGTGAGGTAACTTCAAGGTGTTATAGCGTGCTATTAAAAATATTAAACAGCATTATTACACTCCTGGGACATCATCAATGATGTAAAAACCATTATTTGAAACTGGAATAAACAATGTAGTGCAACTGTTTTATTGACCAATCAATGATGTCATAAAAGATGTCAGGTGATAAGGTCCTATCTCCAGTTGCATAATCTGCTCTGCAATGACCAGTCATTTTGAATGTAACTTAAAGTAAGTATAACTGCACCCTAATGTCAATTTAAAGGTTTCAAAATGTAGCTGTAGCAGAGCATTGACACTGGTTTATATACTAGTACTAATCTTGTACAACAAGTTGGTGTATCACTAAATAAATTTGGTCTTCTGCTTAAGGATATAACATGCACAATACATTACCATTTTTATATCCATACACAGAAGACCTCTAATCACTTATTTGATGATACACCAACATGAACCGCATCTAATTTAACTTCTTTAACAGGGTAGCTTTGCTTAAAGCTTAACTATCATAGATAAACTATAAGAGCTAAAATGCCTAGTGGGAAAACAAAGTTTAACCCTTCATGGATGGAGAAGTTGGACAATAGTGGAAAAACACTTGGATCGTGGTGCAAGAGAGATACCGGCAATGAGTTTGCAGGATATTGTAATGTCTGCATGAAGTCAATCTCGTGTAGTAATTCTGGTGCTAATCAACTGATAAGTCATGCAGATGGACAAAAACACAAGGAAAACATGAAATACATGAATGATAATTCACAAAAGCGTTTGTTTGGAAGTGCTCCAAAGCCAAGCACCTCTCAGGGTGGTGGGGATAAATCTATCTGTATGCAAGTACATCCATCACACAAGGAACAGGTACAAAAGGCTGAAATCCTCTGGGCCCTTAAGGTAGCTTCAAGTGGGTACCCATACAGAACATGTGATGGCACTCCTGCTCTATTTCAAGCAATGTTTCCTGGACCTGTGTCAAAAGATTTTTCCATGAGTAGGTCCAAGATCTCGTATATGCTATCAGACGGACTGAAACCATATTTCAGGAAGGAAATCTCCACTTCAATAAAGGCAACATCTTGTATGTACAGCTTACAGTATGATGAAACAGGAAATGCTCAGGGAAAAAAGCAGTGCGATGTTTTAATTAGGTTTTGGAATGAGAAGACAGGAGAGGTTTGCACAATGTTTTTGAAGAGTATCATGTTTGGTCATGCGAAAGGTAAAGATGTTGGGCAAGCACTAATTGATGCTCTTGTAGAAGAGCCAGGAATCCCTGTTGGTAACCTGATATCATTAGGAAGTGATGGACCTAATGTTAATAAGACTGTCTGGAACTACATCAATGACTACAAGAAATCGGAGGGATTAAAGGAAATAGTTGAATTCATGCCTTGCTCTGTGCATGTGGTGCATAACGCTTTTCGGAAAGGGTTAGATGCTTTTGGAGAAAATGCAGAAGAACTTGCTTGTGACCTCTTTCAGTGGTTCAAATCCCACACCTGTCAACGGGAGGATTACAGTCTGACTCTTGAGGACCTTGGAATGGACGATGATCTCTTCATTCGTCATGTGCAGTGCAGGTGGCTGACACTGCTGCCAGCTCTTATTAAAGTGGAGAACCAGTGGGATGCGATCAGGAAATTCTTTTTAAAATATTTACCAAGAATAAGTAAAGATTCCAGGACTGATAAAATGTCACAGAAAAACGCAAGGTACCAGCGCATTGGTCAGAAAATAAAGTCCAAAGGTACTCTGTTGGAAGTTCAGTTTCTTATAAGTGTAGGACCACTCTTTAATCGTTTCCTTACCATGTTCCAGAAGCAGGAACCACTTATTCATTTGCTTTACTCTGAAAGCAGAGACATTTTGCAGACATTTCTGAATAGGTTTATAAAGCATGACCTAGTTGCAAGTGCAAAAGGATCACAAATCTGCTCCATTGATGTCAGAGATTTGAAGAATTGCCTAGATTTGCATGACATTGAAATTGGTGCTGAAGCTCTAAAAACTCTCAAGACGCTGGACTCTGGTAGACAGAAGGAAGTGTTGATGGATGTAAGGAGTTTCTATCAGGAAGTAGCAGCATACCTTGCCCAAAAGCTACCGATCAAAATGCCAGTAGTGAAGAATGCTCAGTGCCTGCATCCTGAGGTCCGTGAACAGGAGTTGGCTTTCAAATATATGAAGAAGCTTTCCACACTGATACCCTGTCTATCAGATAATGAAGTACCATTGGTGCATGATGAATGGAAAATAATGATGTCAGAGAATGTTCCAGAAGAAAAGATATATAACGAGGAAGGTGAACTTCGAAGAATAGATCAGTACTGGAACTACATATTCAGTCAGAAAAATATGAATGGGAAGCTCAAATACCCAAACGTGAAGAAACTGGTTGCATCATGCTTATGCCTTTGCCATGGAAATGCTGATGTTGAGCGTAGCTTATCAATTAACAATAAGTTGCTGACAGAAGAAAGAACGAAATTATCAGAGGAGTCATTGAATGGCCTTCGACTGACTAGAGATGCTGTTTCTATGTATGGTGGAAAAGAACTTGATGTTCCTATTACAAAGGATATGCAGTCATATGTGAAACAGGCCTATAGTAAATACTCAGCTAGAATGGAAGAAGAGAGAAGGGAGACAGAACTAACATTAAAAACGACCATGGAACTGAAGAAAAAGAGGGAAAGTGATGAGAAGCTATTAAAGGAAAATGAAGAAAGGAAAAGGAAAATAAATGAAAAGGGGAAAGAAGTGAAACAAGATGAGGCCCAGCTGAATGACAGGTTTGCAAAAGCTACTGATGTGTTTGAGGCAGCAAATTAGAGGTTGGCCACAGCAATAAAAAACAAAGATTTTTCTGTGCTGAATGTTACACAAGGATTGCTTGAAGTTGCGAAGGCAGACTTAGACAAGGTCAAAGTATCAATGGAAAAAGATCAGAAATTGATAGAAAGTGGAGAACGCTGATAGCAGGGATTTTTGGCCCGTTTTTATAGCCGAATAACGGCTATGTTCCCAATGACAAAAGGTATACTTTTTCCCAAAATTTGGAAAAAAAAATCCCAATTTAATAAANTTTTTCCTACTTTTTTTTGCAAAAAAAGTTCCTATTTTTTCCTACTTTTTGAACAAAGGTCACTTGACAGCCTGATAGGGGTGTAGGTATACTTCATTAATGTTCAAGCAGAATTATGAAATATTGTTTACATTAATTAAAAGATGAAAATAGAACAGTAATGAGTAATAACATGTTTACTGAAAAAACAAAATAATTTTGCATTTGTAAATTGCTTATAAGGGTATGAACGATAGGTCACAAGGTCTATTTAGAATTCTGTCTTTGTGCGAACAAAACGTGACACGATTATATTGTTTGAATTTTCAGACCGCGTGTTTTACGTGTACACATCTGGAACAACTGGACTACCTAAGGCGGCTATTATTTCTCACTCCAGGTATTAGCCAAATTTTAGCCACGCTCTCGGAAAACAGGGTTTAATTATGTGCATAAAGTGTCGTTCTAGATGAGCATGTGCAGCCCACACACTCTAATCAGGGACGCCACTTTCTGCCTAGACTGTACTTTTGTTTAGAAGAGACTTCCTTTTAAAGAAAAATTTCATAAAAGCGGAGGTGTTGACCCTGATTAGCCTGTGCGGACTACCCAGGCCAATCTGGGACGACACTGTAAGCACATGCATTAAGCCCTGTTTGTTTTTTCTCAGAGCAAGGCAGATGTATTTTAAATCATGGTACATGTATTATAAGGAATTTATTCTTTTTTTACTGTCCACAATGTCTGTCTGTCCGTAGACCCAAACTTGTTGGAAGTTGTGCTACACTCTTCAATCTATATCATTCAAGCTGCATTGTTCGGTATGATATGAAGATGTGCTTGTATTGATAGAATGTTAAAACCCTATGGAAAAAAAGCTAAATTTATGCCATGATAATTGCAACTTGCTACATTATTGTATTATATGCAATCCGATAATCTGGTATTACAGCATGTTGCATGGGGAAATATTTTTCACTACAGTAACAAGCTGTAGTTTATTTAGTCATGAAAACAAAATAAACAGCATTAGCTGAGAAAGCAATACTTTTTTAACCATCAAAGAGACATCCAGATAACTTAATATATAGGATTTTGTGCACTTTCAACATCTTCTTTATCTTTTAAAATCTGAATAAACTGCTTAAAAAAATGATATCCGAAAAACTTTGTTTGTAAAAGGGAGACGGTATGATTTTGTCAAATATTTATGAATTTATATAAAATGTGTAAAAAACTTGTTATACATATATTTCAATATAAATTAAAATAAAAGTTAAGAAGAACATTTGTTGAAAAATGAGAAATAAGCCAGTTGTTTAATTCTGAAATCGAAAAAGGCTTCCAGCATATATATCATGCATGTACAATGTGAATCTAAATTTAGTTTTAGTGCAGATTCGTTCATACGACACAAACACACAATTTTGTTTCCTAGCTAATACGAGTAAAAGTGTCGGCATCGGCTTTAACCAGCGCTAACTTGTCTTTGCTAAATTTTATGAAATTCTTCTTCAATGAATTTTTTTTCTTGCCTATTTTGTGCTATTGTAACATATTTTTATCAATGTATTACAATTTAACACAAAATGAAAATCATACAGTCTCCCTTTAATGTGAAACAATAACCTTAACAATCTTTCTTAATTTTGTTTTGCCTGATTCAAGTTGATGCCTAATGACCTATGAAACCAAAATATTTTCGAACACAAACACTTTTGACGCATTTAATTAGTAACCATTTGCTTGCTGTTGTTAACCTGACATAGTTTTTCAGGTTCTACTACATGGCCAGTGCTGTACACTTCATGATGAGACTTACCGATCAAGACATACTGTATGACCCTCTACCGCTATATCACACCGCTGGGGGCATTATTGGTATGGGACAGGCATTTCTATGGGGCACCACTGTGGTCATCAAGAAAAAATTCTCGGCCAGTGGATTTTGGGATGACTGCTTGAAATATAACTGTACAGTGAGTGTTTTTTACCCTGAAATTTATTAAAAACCTTTTTTTTTCTTATCAATAGGTCATAATGGTATCCACCTAGCGTCTGGGTATCAAAAACTAGGTCTGTAGGTAAAATACACTGAAAAACCTGTAAACACTCTAGTGGCCACATTTTTTGTCCAATCATCATGCAACTTGCTCAAAATATTTTTTCTTATGATATCTTGGCAAAGATCTAAAATGGTTCTTGAACCATCGCACAAGCTTATCAAAATAGTTATTAAAGTTTCTTTGGGACTCAGGTGAGCAATCTAGGGCCTTTGGCATTCATGTTTGTTTTATTGGAATGTTGTTTTATTGGCATATTTGTGAAGTTGCCAAAAAGTTGAAAAAGCCATGTTGTTCTAGGGCCATAAAACTTGATAAACACGTATGATCCTGGATTTTTATTTCATTTTTCTATCAACAAAAGATGACTCAAGCAAACTGCTAAGAAAAAAATAATCTATGTGTAACAAGAAAATCTTTAAATCATAAGCGTATGTCCATAATTGATCTATCTTGTAGTAGTGTTTAAGTTTTCACCTTAAATTGGAGAAAATTCTTATTCACCACTTACTTTTTTTTATCACGTTAAACTTTGGTCAATAAGTTTTTCATTGATGGTCTTCTCTTACAGGCAGCACAATACATTGGTGAGATATGTCGTTACTTGATGGCCCAGCCGTTTCGACCATCCGAGAACCAGCATCGTGTGCGAGTCATGTTTGGCAACGGGCTTCAGCCAGGATTGTGGCGCGATTTCCAGGCTAGATTTGGCGTAAAAATGATTGGCGAGTTTTATGGTGCCACTGAGGGAAATTGCAATATCAGTGAGTACAAACAGTAACATCAGTGATGTATCCATTTAATAATTAGTAAGGAATAGATTGTAACATCAGTGAGTGCAAAGTGCAACATCAAGGAGTATAAATGTATAAATTGTAACATGAGTGAGCACACATTGAATCATAAGTTAGGTATAGATTGTAACATATGTGAGAACACATTGTATCATAAGTTAGGTATAGATTGTAACATAAGTGAGCACACATTGTATCATAAGTTGGGTAGAGATTGTAACATAAGTGAGCACACATTGTATCATAAGTTAGGTATAGATTGTAACATAAGTGAGCACGTATTGTATCATAAGTAAGGTATAGATTGTAACATAAGTGAGCACACATTGTATCATAAGTTAGGTATAGATTGTAACGTCAGTGAGTACACATTGTATCATAAGTTAGGTATAGATTGTAACATATGTGGGCACACATTGACTTTGTATCATAAGTGAGGTATAAATTGTAACATCAGTGAGTACACATTGTATCATAAGTTAGGCATAGATTGTAACATAAGTGAGTGCACATTGTATCATAAGTTAGGTATAGATTGTAACATAAGTGGGCACACATTGTATCATAAGTTAGGCATAGATTGTAACATAAGTGAGTGCACATTGTATCATAAGTTAATATAAAGAAGTGAAACTCCAGAAGCTGCAGCAGTATTGCATTTCTATTATACACACCTTCATGGTCCTTTATTTATGGCAAGGAACCTATTGCCAAAACGGTACAGTACGGCACAAAACGAAACAACATATACACATAGTAGAATAAAGCTGGGGTCACCGCCTTGGAACGGTCAATGCTAAGCACTAGGGGTTTAAGCTGGTTATAGAGCGCTCAACCTCACACTTTGCCCAGCAATATTCATGATACATATAAGTGTAAATAAAATTTTAACCTCATAGCATTGCAACTCAAATTAAACAGTAATAAAAGGGAATTAAAACGCATTCAATTTTATTACTTTTTAATTACTCAATGGTAGGAAGGAGACCAGAGCAACAGAGTTACAACTTTTTGAGGCACGATGAAATGAAATTACTAACACGCATCAACTTCATCCCTTCTTTTTACAAAAAGATTTAATGAATATAGCATCATATAGTTCATATTTCAGATCATCATCGCGCACCTACAGGAAGAAGCAGCAATATTGGGTGTAAAAGATCCAAATTACCTACTTGATTGTTTATGTGACAGTAAAATACTAAAATGCAAATGAAAATGATTGTTATACCTTAAAAGAATAACCGTATAGACTGAGGCAATAATTTAGCAAAATGAAAATTATACTAGCATTGATAAAAAAATGGGAGCTGCGTGATATATACACGCGTATATTATTCAAAATAAATAAAATGAAGCTTAAAAATAAATCGATCAAGAAACTACCATCAGAGAAAAAAATATTAATAAAGTTGAACGATATAAACTCAAGTACATGTACCTATCATGTAGCTAAAACTGTGTAAGTTGTTCGGAGCGATGACGTATTTAGGAGCGATGACGTCTCCAGTAACAAAATTAAGCATTATAAAGGCGGCTGTACTGAATAATCGAATTATCAACGAAATTAAATATTATTAAAGCGGCTTTGATTGTAACATACGTGAGCATAAGTTAGGTATAGATTGTAACATAAGTGAGCACACATTGCATCATAAGTTAGGTCTAGATTGTAACATATGTGAGCACACATTGTATCATAAGTTAGGTATAGATTGTAACATAAGTGAGCACACATTGTATCATAAGTTAGGTATAAATTGTAACATCAGTGAGTACACATTGTATCACAAGTTAGGTATAGATTGTAACATCAGTGATGTAAGAATTGCAACATCAGTAATAATAAATTATGACATCAGTAAGTATGCATTGTAACATTGGTGAATGTATATTTATACATCAGTGAGTATAAATTGTAACAACAGTGTGTACATGTACAAACTTTAATAACAGTTGGAACAAAATGTAACATCACAGAGTATACATTGTCTCAAACTGTTTACTATATACACTTTTGTATGCTCTTACTTTGTGTACAATTAAAAACAAATGTGAGCTATAATTCTGCAAATATCAATATATTGCAAAACCTTGCACTCAGGACTATATATCATTTGACTTTTTTGCCCAAACTCTTAAAATATACATTGTATTAGGTGTATTTAACATGACCCTTTCTGACCTTTTCTGTATGAGCACTAATGAAACATATTTCCAACCTAACCAAATGGGGATTGGTCATGATATAATACCTCCAACCTCTGGTTCAAGGAGAGCAGCTGTCTGTTAGTGGCTAAAGTATGGGTTTGTGCACTGGTAAAGTGGTAAATGACAAAGATAAGGTAAACTTGCACCTGATGTGTGATTAGGTTTGATAAGATGGGATAAGGTTAACACTATGCTGGAATATTACTTAAATACTTTAAAATATGACAAGAAGTACAATTACTTTTCCAATGAACTGTGATGACATCATCGGCACAAACAGGTTTTTTTCTGGTGAGTTTGTATTACCCTTATTTCATACTTTTTAACACCAAAGAGACATTGTATATGATTTGATTTCCAGTCAATATTGACAACACCATCGGCGCCTGTGGTTTCACATCCATGATTGCTCCGTTCATGTACCCAGTGACTTTGATCAAGGTCGACGAGGACAATAACATTGTGCGGGACAGAAATGGAGTCTGTGTACGTGCAAAACCAGGTACTAATAAGATACAAATTTTAATTGTTCTCAGTTCAGACTTGTTTTGCTTTTTTGTATTTGTCTTGTTTTGATCTTAGTGTGTAGAACATTTTTATTTATTTAATGCACATGTGTTTATATATAGGTTACATACGACCATACTTTTGATGTAATTCTTATAGTGTATGCAATATGTCAATGTTATTTTTAGGCCATGTTTTCCTGCAAAATGTGGTCATCTTGCTTCGGACGTTGGAATGTGAACACAACATTAAACTACATTGATGATTAGAACATTTTCTAGTGTTTGTAAACATTTAGGATAAGTACAAACAACACCAAGTATTGGTTGGTAAATTTCTCTGTGCTATAGAGCATAGCTTATTGAGGAAGCCTTTGTTTTGGTGTACCACATATGGACTATTGTTCTTAGCATGATGTAAAGTGTGGAAGCTGGCTAAACTATATAAAACAATTAATATTGCATTCTATAAGGGTGATCGTGCTTTTAGTCAGCCCTTGAAAAATATTCTTGCTTAGGGTAATATGTTTTATTTGAGTTGAAAAAATGAATATTTATATTCTATTATGCTATAACAGTGCTTTGATTTGTAGGTGAACCTGGTATGTTTTTCGTGAGTTGACAAAAAATAATATTTATATTATTTAACACTATAACACTGCTTTGATTTGTAGGTGAACCTGGTATGTTTTTCTTGATTTGACAAAAGGGAATATTTATATTATATATTACTATAACACTGCTTTGATTTGTAGGTGAACCTGGTATATTTTTCTTGACTTGACAACAAGGGATATTTATATTCTATAACAGTGCTTTGATTTAAAGGTGAGCCAGGAGAGTTGGTGGGCAAGATAGTGGCTGGTGACCCCCTGAGACAGTTTGATGGATATGTGAGCAAGGAGGCCACTGATAAGAAGGTGGCCATAAACGTGTTCAAGAAGGGAGATATGGCCTTCCTTACTGGTACGGTGGTAGTTTGGATTGAGTATACAGTACAGCCCACGCGGAACAAACAAAGTCAGAATTGTTAGAACTCGACGGCCGCACGCGGTGTATCGCCGACGCACTCGGCATCGATCCGCGCAACCTCACGTACTTTTGTGGAATAAATCCGCCGCATATGTATGCGGATGATCGAGTGAAAAGATAAATGTATGACCCCATCAAATTCTTCGTTGGATTCTGTGATGCAACTATATTGTTAAACATTTTAATTATATTGAACAAATAAAATGAAAAATACTATTACCTTGCAATTTAATAGCTAGTAATAATCCAACAAAACACTGTGCCTTTATTTACTATAAATGTGTTTCAAGAATTTTGTAAACACATGCGTTAGGAACTGTACAAGAAGTTGGCACTCAACTTGTGTAAAACACTTGTTCAATTAACCGTTAAACTCCAACTCCGTTCTCCGAAAAAGATTCGAAAGGCGGAGCTAAGCACGTGCTATTACAAAATTGGACGATTTTCATTGAGTAACAAACACACGATTGTTTTAGCGGTAAATTTCTTGACAAAGGAAGCCAATTTTGTCGGCAAAAACGGTGTAACTTTATGCCTTCAGACAGCTTCGGCTTTCCTTTGATGATGTCAAACTGTCTATTCACGCAGACTGCGAATTTGTGCGATACTTTTAATAATGTCATTGATCCTTTGTTTACATGTTCAGTATAAATAACCACCTGCTAACATGAAAACTTTGGATTAAATCATCAAAATAAAAGCATGAGTAACGTTGCAAACTGTGATTATATTAATTGGTAGGTATCAGTTAAAAGACAATGTTTTGCTTGTAGTAAAACAACGAGTTTTCTATACAAAAAACATTACCACAGGATCGGTCGTTCTGGCTTCCATAACTTTATCGGTTTTTATGATTTTGACTGGCGCGACTGTAAATACTATATAAACTGTTCTCTGAAGTTTCTTAAGCTATGGGATCGGTCGATCTTGGTCGAATTTTCTCATGGACGACCTCATAAGTCGATTAACTATTTTATCTATTTTGAATCCGCGCATATTAAACTAATAATGATTTTAAATATTATTATAATTGTTCTTTTAAAATTTATTGACTTACTAATCATTTTTAAAAGATTTGTATTTTATGATGCGCATCGACTTGGCGTCATATCGCGGATTGCGGCTTGCCTCGGCATGTCGCGGCGGACAGATGCGAAGCATCGCGGCAAAATGGGACGTTCCGTCACGAACTGACCCGTCTTCAACGGCCGACTCGGAATCGACTCGTTGCGGCTTGACGCCGCGGATCGCGAAATATGTTTGTCTCGCCTGGGCTGTACTGTAGGGCCATATATCCTTAAAACTATATGGCCTTCTTTTTGACTTAGAATAGAGCAAATTTATTCATACAGCTCCATTTTAACTTACTTATTTATTACTTTCTTATTTGTTTTAAATCTTAAAATTATGGCCTTCCTTACTGGCAAGATGTCAGTCTTAGTTATTGTTAAGAACATATATATTCATCAAACTGCATCTTAATTGTTTAGTTTTTATGCCCCCTTCTTCAAAGAAGAGGGGGTATATTGTTTTTGGCCTGTCTGTCTGTCAGTCATTGTGTGTGTCAGTCTTTCTGTGTGTCTTTCCCAAAACTTTAACCTAGGTTAGAGTTTGGTCATAACTTTGACATTATTGATGACAGCTTCTTGATACTTGAAATGCATGTGTATCTCATGGAGCTGCACATTTTGAGTGGTGAAAGGTCATGGTCAAGGTCATCCTTCAAGGTCAAAGGTCAAAAAACAAAATTCGAGGGAAGTAATAAGCTTTAAAGGGAGATAATTTTTAAACCTGCCAAATGATAAATAGAAATTTTGTTTCAAAGCATCGCAGTAGGGGGCATTGTGTTTCTGACAAACACATCTCTTGTTTTGATTTATAAATCCTTAGTTTATGACTTTCTATTCTGGTATTGACACAATTACGTTATATGTTAAGGGCACACTTTATCCATAAAGCTTAATTTAAAAAGCTTACATAATTGCCATAAATCCTAAAATTAAACAAATAATTTTAAATGTTTTGTAAGTGAAATATTAATTTCTCCTTTAATGTACTTTGGCATAATACCAAAATATGTACAAATTGTTTTTTAAGGTACATAAAGGCAATACAATAAATAAATTTCCGCATTCCTTCATATTTTCTAAGTACATGTATATTTACCATATTAACTTTTTCAGGTGATGTATTGATCATGGACGAGTACGGTAACATGACATTCAGAGACCGCACGGGCGACACATTTCGGTGGCGCGGTGAGAACGTTTCTACGTTTGAGGTTGAGACCACTATTAGCAAGATCATTGGTCTGAGTGACGCTGTTGTCTACGGAGTGGAAGTGATAGGTATGGAAACCAAAAAGGGAGATGTCATTGACTCTGCATAGTTTCTAATTAAGGCAGCTGTTATAATTAATTAGCTCGGCTGTTTTCGAAGAAAACCTGAGGTATTGTCATAGCCAGCTCGTTGTCCGCCGTCTGCGTTGTGCTAAAACCTTAACATTGGCTCTAAGATGAAAGTACTTCCACCTACAACTTTGTTACTTCATATGTAGATACATCTTAATGAGTTCTACAAGCCACACCCATTTTTGGGTCACTAAGTTAAAGGTCAAGGTCACTGTGACCTCTTATATAAAACTTGAACATAGTCTCAAAAATCAAAGTGCTTCCACCTACAACTTTTAAACTTCATATGTAGATGCACCTTGATCACTTCTACACGCCACACCCATTTTTTGGTCACTAGGTCAAAGGTAAAACTTAAACACGCCTCACCCATTTTGGTGTCACCGTCCGCCGTCCGCGTCGTGCTAAAACCTTAACATTGCCTCTAAAATCAAAGTGCTTCCACCTACAACTTTGAAACTTCATATGTAGATGCACCTTTCATTTATGTATTTATTAAAAACTGCACCCACATCAGAGCGTTGGCACCCGCAATGCGGTGCTCTTGTTAACTTTCAAGGTCCCCGTGGCTTTATGGATATGGTGTCTGTCTAGCGACTAGGAGGTTATGGAAGCGTTCTTGATATCTACACCAAAGAACCCAAGTACTGGTTTTACCCAGGAAACGGACTTGAGAGCGTTTTAATATTTTTTGGCTTTTGAAGCAAATGAGCTAAAATAAATAGCTTTTAACTAGCTTCTATCTAGATATAGATATACATGGAGCAAACAGTCTGGAAGATACAGCTTTTCCCATAATCATGTTTGGTAAATAAAAATATCTTTCATGGCTATGAATGATCACACCATTACAATATCCAAGTCAATTTCTTTATAAACTTATTTTCTTACTCAAATATTTCCTGATTGCAACATTTATATTGCAAAGTTCCCAATTTGATAGGTACTAGTTCCTCTCAAAAAGGAGTGAAAAAAATCTTGTGCCAGTTGCAAGTGTGACTTTTTACCTACATTTGTTTTCAACAGGTGCAGAAGGGCGGGCAGGTATGGCGGCCATAGTGGATCCAGAACACAAGATCGATCTGGTACAGCTGTGTAAGGCCTTACAGGAGAAACTTCCACCGTATTCAAGACCCTTGTTTATTCGCCTTATGGAGAAGGCTGCAGACACCACTGGTATGTGGATTTTGCGTGTTTATAGTTGTTTGAAGAGTTTCAATTGTATTATGGTGATTTAAGCAATAAGACCAGTATACAAATTTGACTTTAAATAATTGTATATCAGCTTATGAATATTGTTTTGTTGATATCTACATTGAAGTTTTTAATAGGTATCATATTTTAGTTGAGGTGAAATGTTATACTTTATTGTATTTTCTTTGTCTGGTTTAATTCAATCCAGTGCTTCAGAAATTCCCAGTTTGTATAACTGAATGCTATTATTATTGTTCATTAAAAATGAGCCCTGGATAATTATAGTCAAACATGTTTTCGATGGACCCATTCAAAATGCCGTACCTACATTTTTTGACATTTCGTGATTTTTGCACTGTGTAGGGCGGGAAATCAGTGCGCATATGCCCAGAAAATGGCAAATTGTTTAACCAATCAGAACATGTCAAATTGGTCATATGATAAAATGCCAAATGTGATTGGTGGAAATTAAATATGCAAAAATGCGAATCTGAGTATTATTGTAACTATAAAAATATGCAAAAATGCGAAGCTGAATATTATTGTTTTTGTAAGAATAGCCCTCCTGAAAAGTTGTGATTTTGTAAGTTCAACATTTTGAATGGGGACCATCGTTATGTCTTTGAATCCTAAAGTATTTTGTTTCTGTTTAAACGATTTGATACATTTGAAAGCCTTTAAAGTCAATAATTATTTGAATTGTTGTTATATTTCAGGTACACACAAGCTTAAGAAAACAGCCCTTCAGACAGAAGGCTTTAACCCACACAAAACTGAGGACCGACTGTTTTACATGAACAACAAAACCGGCCAATATGAGCCTTTGACAATAGATATTTACGGTGATATATGTAAACAGAAGATCAGGTTTTGAAACAGTTGGTTGTGATGGGTTCGAACTGGGATTTTGCGGGCACAGTATATGAAAACAAAGTATTCAAAATATAGCTTAAAATTAAACAAATGTACAATTTGAAATGAGTCGTCACCATTTTATATATTTATTATTTTGCCATAGAGGAGGCTTAATGATTGAGCTGTTAATGTGTTACGTCAAATAAAGTTGTTTGTATTTTTGCTTAAACGGTAAAATATGTTTATTTAGTTATTTTCACCATAATCATGCCATGAATTGTAGCTTAATAAACAAAGCAACCATCACTCTGTTAACTCATTAGTTTCATTAAATGGAACATTGTTTGATCGTGTTAAATATACCGTAAAAGCCTATGGTTTAAATACGTAAGATTTATGTGCAATATTTGCACACAACTTGCTTTTTACAATTGACCTGCTTTTTTAGGTTTTAACAATCTTAATGCAATTTGTTTACTCAATGCTAACCTACATTAATACAATATACTGTATGCTGGTTTAATAAATTTAGTTATAATCGGCGTCTTTATTATGCATGTTTGAAGCACACTTAATATTGAATATCTACATTTATTTTGTTTGATTAATTAAATATGGTGTATTGTAGACATTTATTAGTCGTTTATTTATGGTGAACACTTTTTGAGTTTGTTTGTCTATTTATGGAAACGGAATGCACAGGTTTATGTTACTTTATTTATATTATTGTATTGTTACATGTACTGTATTTGTGTTTTGTTTTTAGTTTGGTACATTACATCAGATATCTATAAGAAACAGTGAACAGAACTCTGGTAACATGTAGGCATACAACACTATTTCGGGTCGCCATGTATTGTATTGTATTCCATTTATTATTTCATAACACTTTCAACATATTAAGTATTGTTATTATTTATTTTAGACACATCAACGTTGACATGTAGTCATCTGTACAATTGCTGCTTAAGACCAGCTTAAACCTGCAGTTTTTACAAATGTTGATTTTGTTTTGCAAATACATGTATATATTACATAAAATGTATCATGTTAATTATTTCTTTACTTTACAAACTTTGAATAAAACAAGTATTATGCATCTAATTTTTTCGAAGTAACTTGCCCCTCTTCAATACATGTATGTTAATATGAATTCTCCATTATCCAGTATGTATTGAACTGCTGTTTTGTCATTTGGTTGCAGCCATGCATGTCAAGGTTGAACTATGTATTTTCATAACAGCTCAGCAACTAAACTTGCTTTGAAACCTCTTATTTTTAGAGTACGTTCACACATTTATCTGCTTCCAGCTTCCATTTTTGAAACTTTATACCATAATTAGTTCGGCCGATTGTAATGATAAAATTATTGTGATATGTTTAATGTTTAAAAATATTTGTCCAATGAAATTGATTACATGAATTGATGTATTCTAGCTGTGTATTTATAACGTTTAATTCTCAATTGATTGCGTATGTTTACTGAAAATGTTTGAATTATAAACCGTTATAGTATTTCGTAGGAATCAAAGAATAAAAATGTTCAACTTATTAGATTGTTTTGTTGATTTTCCTTATTACCCATCCAAATATGTTCCAACATTCTAAGCTATTAATAGCATAAGTAAATTAATGTACAATACAACTTTGCGCTTAAACGTGTTGATGTCTAAATGTATGTAAATTGCATCCATACATGCAATACTATGACATAAAATATAGTGCTGGTTGATTTCACATTTGCGAAAAGATGCTGAGTCATCATCTTTACTCTTCTCATCAATTGTTTATTGACTTTTACCGGCGGTTGCTAAGTACCAATCAGGACAAAAACTAAATATACCAATCCAGTAACCAAGAAAGTCCAATGTCATTGGATAATCCATTAACAGTAACTCCTATTACTCCTTCTATGAACGACAATAACAATAAGTCTCAACATGAATGGTAATCCGGATGACGCATACGGAAAGACGAATGTAACAGTTGTGTTAATCTTGCTACACAGCGTTAACAAGCGAATCATAATTGGTATGCGAACATTTGTGTTGTTACAATTAGATTAGAGTAAACATTAATGAATATAATGCTAAACCTTCACGACTATAGCGCTGTCCGATATGCGATGTACTTTAAAACATTCAATTATTCAATTGAAGGCTGCATGGCTTGAAGTACTTTTCGAGACACTTTAAGGTCACGAACGCAAAGGGATGAATATTATTACGGGAAATGCGACGAACTGAAACACTATTGCACACTGAAAATGTAAATTAGCATTAGGCAAAGCAAATGTTGCTAACTTCTACTTGCAGCCCGGGCCCCACCAAGTAGGAAAGAGAGGTCTGCAAAACATGCTTTATTTATTGTTTGTTTTTACTATTCCCAAGATATTTGCCACGTATTTAAAGTTCTTTTATGACATAAATTATACGACTGAACATAGAAAAATGGTCGGAAACGAAAGTAGACGGTCGATGAATTGGTTCTCTTACACAGACATTACTTGTTGTTGATATTTTGGTGTTCAGAATTCGGACTGTTTTTTTTGCAATTTCAATAATCATTTACGTGTATAAAAAAACCGAAACCCGGCTACGATTACGATATCCACCATTCATGGTAAGATTGGCAATAATTACCAAGTTCCGCATTTCCTTCAGCATTCATTAAAATTGACTGATTAGCGCAAAGAAGATAGAAAGTCTATACATAAGAATGAGACTGATGAGACGTGGATACGTCTATTCAGTTCGAGTTCAGAATCAAACATGTTTTGAAGCTCGGGGTTGCTAATGCTTAATCATCATCGTGTTGCAAAATAAAGAATAAGACAACATATTTTGTGTCTACGATTGCTGTTGTCCACAACCAATCCACCTCGTGAAAGAACTGTTAGAACGTTGAGTAATCCTTATCTGATTGGTGTATATTGTGAACAACAATAAGTTTTGTTTACATATCACACATCACAAATATTGTATATACATTTAAACGTTGCTAGTGTAACTGTTATTCACATAATAAGCGTTATGTTAATACATTTAAATCTACGATAATGACAGCATTGACCTTTTATAGCTGGTAGAGATTATGATGATCATGATAGTCATGATATTAATGATGATTCGAATAATGATTATGATGATGCTGTGGATTTAAACCATTAATAAGTCGATTTTTTGTGCTTATCTTTATTTAAATTATTCAGGTTTATAGCCTTGAGGAATTTGCGAAATATATATCAGTTATGTTCAGATACTAAGACGGGTTCGAACATGCCCGGTATTTGTATTTTTCCTACTTTCGATTTAGAGTATCAAAACACGTAGTTGAGGTGTCGTCAATTTGTCTAACACCAATCATTTATGTGGCAATGTTTTGCTGAAAACATAGAGAATAAGGGAATTGTGTACTGCAGGGATTGTGAGGAACCACTTTGTGACATACATATACACGTACAATTTTGTTTGTGTTAGTGGTATACAAATAATGAACGTTCCTTAAAATACATTAAAATCGACAATAATAACAGCAAATACCTATTATAGCTGGTCGCGAGTATTATGATCATGACAATCATGATGTAAATGATGATTTTAATAATGAGTATAATGATTATGTGGATTTAAAATAACCGTAAATAAGTCGATTTATTGACATTGTTTAGGTGTATAGCCTTGAGGAATGTGCGAATTTGTTATCAGTTATGTTCAGATAATCAGACGGGTTTAAACATGCCCGGTGGTTGTTTTTTCCTACTTTCGATTTAGAGTATCAAAACACGTAGTTGAAATGNATATATCAAACGAGTGCACTGGTTTAGTTGTGTTTCTGGTTTCTCAAATGTAAATGAGTTTATATGCACATGATGATAACGTATTCTAAAGGGGAAAATTGACAGTCAATCATTTTTAAAATCTTTAACAAATTAAAACACATTACAAAAATAATGTATAAAATAGTTTCCCAGCAAGTAATACTGGTTGGTTCTCATGAACATCAATTTACATTTTTATTTTGATAATAATGAAAAATGTTCCCTTTGGTAACGGGCAAATAAGTAGCAGTTGTAAAATCGCTATGAATGAAATGTACATGAAATACATCTATACGCATGCGCACTATCGATAACGGGATTTAACGTTCGTAATATTTTAAGTGAAGTAGGTAATTTCTGTAGTCGTGAGTTGAAATCTTACTGAAAGGGTGAAAGAACAAGGTTGACAATGTTTTGCCTCTTAATGATTGCATCGATATAAAAGTGTTACCAATCTTCTTGAAAAGAGGCAATACGCATTGGTGAAATACACGAATTTGTTTTGGGGGAATATATGTTTGATATGTTTGTAGATGTATGTTTAAAACGATGCATAGTCAAATTCCCAATGATAATTAAAATCAAACACGTTAGCTGCGTAGATCTAGGTCCTCTTTTCTTGAACGTATAGCCTAACATATATATGATTTGAAAGCCGAAACCTGAAAGAAGCAGTTTGTAAAGGCATGTTCTGTTTAGAATACGTTTTGTCGTGTTAAATAAGATGACATAAGCAATTGCTTTTCTGCTGTAACCTTTCGCGATTGTTTGATAGTCCAAGGGACACAGAGACAAGCTGATGAAGGCAGTAGTTTTGAACTGCAATTGACGTTCATATACGGTACTACATTTAAGTATCTTAAAACATATTTATTAATGAAACAATCCTATTAAATATCTCTGGTCTACATAATGAATGTACTAGCTTTGTGTGTTTCTTATTATGTACTGTCTCTTCTCTGTCAATACTTTATGCTTCTTAGTATTGGAGTCATAAATGGTATATATGTATATGTATTTTTGTTTTGTTTTATAAACAGGTTTGTCCAATAACGTAATTAATTGCTGATACTTTCAAAGCAAATACCATCATTTATGTTATGGCTTTTTTTTTATAAATCCATGATATTGCTGTATCTTATTACTACTGCGATTCAAGTGTATAACAGCCCATTGTGTAGACTTGACTTGTATAAAGATAGTATGTGCCTAGTTTTAGATCATGTTAACTGTGGCCATGTATAGATCGGATTTTTTTTTAATCCAAATTGTAATTCATGTGTTAGAACTTTTTTGAAAAGTTTAATAGGCTTATAATTAGAAATAAAATGTGTGTGTAATATGTTTGCATTCCATTTTTAAATATATGTAAAAGCATGTGTAGTAGTTTATTGATTTTATTTATATAATTCACTATGTGTTCACAATTGCTCAATTTACTCAAATAGCAACATGTTTCACTACATTGACTTTCCAAATTTTGAATGTAATTAAAGAGGATGATGAATTTGAAGAAGTCGCTGCAATTACTATTAAAACATGAGAAGTATTTAAAATCTCCTGTGAAGAATTTCAGGACAAGTTTGGGTATGATCAAGAATACTGTTTGCCTGTGATACTGAATGAAAATCCCTTCATTACTGAATCTGAAAACGTTCCTCCAAATGACAAAAAAATCCTTTAACACATACTTATGAATATATAGCAAAACGCGTACGTTTGGACAATTAATTACAACACAACAGATACGGTTTGAACAAGTTCGTGTATTTGTACGGTATACATATAAAAAACATGTTTGATTGTTATTGCATGTGTTTCGACAATTTATTACACAAATATAACAGATGAGGTTTGCACAACGTCCAGTACATTAATCGTGAATTGTCTAAATATGTATATCAAATTATTATTATAATTATAATCATATCTATGCATATATATATATATTATGTTAACACAATTCACTATACATCTTCTCGATCTTCTCGATCTTCATGCCGAAAATGAACAAGTTAAAATAACTTATATCTTATTACGGTTGCTACTATACAATAAAATATACGATCTAAGATATCTACGAACAAACTTCGTAACATTGTGATAAGTAAATAAATATCCATGTGGAATGTTGATAAACATCAATATAAAATGCAATATTAAAAATTGAAACCATCCAGCACGGTATTCATTACTTTTGACTATCCTAATGATACTAAGTATGGCAAGGCGCTCCATCCTACCCCTACGACAAACAGAACCCCAGCTTAAGTTTAATTCCCTATTCCCTTTCTAACAAAATTCTTTGAAAAGCTAGATATGTGCGGTATAGATAAATGTCTGTACAGTACAGATGGTCCTTATAGTCTTCTCGGTAAATTCAGAACCTACAAGGTCGTAAAAAAAGATCACTTACGTCACTGGTCGACATTATTGGACAATACATGTTACCGACAACACTCCAAATGCATGTTTGCTTCTGACAGGTATTGCATAATCTGCCAACCCGTGCCTATCTGCGATGTATTGTGCATTTGTTTACGAACAAACGCATTGTTTCTAACAAAACATTTCCCGAAAGTGCTCTTTGTTACATGCGTTTTATTACGAGCTGCTTTCGATGTTTTTGTCATATGGTTGATCCCATTAGAAGCTACCTGTCCTACATCCTTGCGCACAGAAAAGGGCGATTTTGAAAAAAAATTAAAATGAACAGATTACTTTTGAATAAATACAATTTCATTAAACGTAGCGCGCAATTTCTCCAGAAACAAGTTTTAAAACTGAGAGGCAAACAAAGAAGAGAATAACTTTTATTCAAGAGATTCCAATACAAGTTTTATAGATAAACCAATGAAAACTCTAAGCAATCTTGCAACATAACTAATTTTAAGTTTTAGGTAACTTTTAATTATGTTAGAAAAGTGCACTCTTGTAATTTTACTTTTGGTTTCTTTATTGCTCCGGAAAGTGTCGTGTAACTAAGGTTTCACAAGAAAGTATTAGCAGTTTTTCAGATTTCTACGCATATGTTGACAATGCTGTCGTCGTGAATATGCGCCCTCTATATGTACACCTTGGCTTTTAAACCATAACGTCACTCGTCGCTCGATAGTTAATAACGTTCAATGACAACGTTATATATTTGCTGAGAACTTTGAACGTAAGCATCGGTGGTTCAGCTAGGCGGCCCGGGTTCGATTCCCGCCGATGAACATATTTGTATACTCCAATCATACTTTATAATTAGATGGTTATAACGAACCGTTGAACTACCATCTACTACTCGACGGAAGTTTACGCATAGTATTTAGATGCTCATAGTGGTAGTGATGAGTGTAAAAATTAAATCATCTATCAATATACATTAATAAAGCCGTCATGTATTGTAGTTTCTGTACGTTCACATAGCCGTCGGCGTTTTTGTGATTGTATAACGTCGTTACGTCAATCTTCAAATGTTTATTAGCGTAAAATGAGAAATAAATAGTCGATATGAGCACTAAACGTAACGCATCGGTGGTTCAGTGGTAGAATGCTCGCCTGTCACGCGGGCGGCACGGGTTCGATTCCAGGCCGATTTACATGTTATTTTGATCCATTAGCATTCGAGTCTCAAAGATAAACATTTATATGCATTATAACATAATAACAGTTTGCAGTTATTAATGCAAATGGTAGCTGACGTTGATTTGACGTATACAATTTAACAAAACAAAACGCATGTCTTCTTCTGGTGTACTTTTCCAACTGTTGTGTGGCATCCGTTTGATAACGATATACAGTAAATGTGTTTACAATTAGCTCCACGTTTAGTTGATTCAACTAAAGGTACTGTCGAAAATATGGCATATTTTTAATGATCTAAACAAGACGTTAAAGTCTTCTTTGTAACACTTTCGTTTTACGAACTTCGATCGCGGATTTAGTTTATATCTATAGATCCAGATAAATCTACTTGCATACACCAATCATCTGGAAAAAGACAGCATTTAAACAAATAACTCGCTTATTTATAAACAAACAATTTCGTCTCCCTTGTGTGCGTCGTTTACATGGTTTAAACTTTGTCTGCATATGCCAATGCCTACCCAGTTTAGGGACTTTGCCGGAGCCTCAGATGCACCCCAGAAAGTGTAGTAATTTCCCTCGTGATGTAGTTAATTTTCACCTATGTGTTAATAGCCATTTTGTGGTCAGGTCCTCCCATAAACCAATTATCTCTGACAGCTTGACAGTGGTCAGTGGCTTATCAGTTCTAAAACTCAGAACTAAAGAGTGTTATCAGATAATATGAAAATGAGGCGTTGTTACTGTATTGCTACAGTTTTGTGCTGAATGCTTTACACACCGGATTCTTAACTGCAAAATGTGCTGTGGTCAGTTGCATGTGAAGAGAGATACTTGGCAAATTTTGTTACTGTGCAATGCTTAACTTACAAGATGATAATATATTTTACAATTGCTTCTTAATTAGTATTTATTCAAATTCGTTTGCTAATCAGTGATTTTTCCAGTCTATTTATTTCATTGAGAATGGGATTCTTTTTCAATGATAATTATATACAAGCAAGTATATAGCTCAAACTTGCTTGAATATTCTTAATTGCTTATGGGGAAAATTTTTCATGTAGATCGATCCATGAAAAATAATTCCCCCATAGACCATTATTTGCCGAAGGTAGGCAAAGTTTAAAATTATCTGTTATCATCTGTTTTGTCCTATAACGAATTTTACTGAAATAAATATCAGGGCAAGTTTGAGCTAGATTGAACCAATATCATGGAAAATAACCCCCAATATTTTAGGTAAAATCAAGTGTCATATACAGTAGGTGTCCTGGTAATAGGGACTGGTTAAGTATTTGGCTAACAGATATATTCCAGATCAAACTCGGAGCTATTTGCAGAATAAATTTTAACTTATGCATTAAAATTAGAAAAAACAACAACACACAATTGAGACATTAAGGAGACACTGATTGTACACTTGGTTATAATCAGAGGCTTAGCTTAAGCTTCTGACTATAGATTTATTCTGTTTGCTATCAAAATGGACATTAATTTGACATTAAACATATATTCCATTTACACATGATATCAGTCCGCTGAGACATTATAAAATAACATATCTACATGTATATTCAAAACACATGTTTTATTTGAGAAATAGCAACATGTACTGTTACAATTAATTTCAAAACATTACATGTATGTAAAACTATTTAATGTTGACAAACGTTATGAGAAATACAAATATTATACCAAAAACGTTATTGGCAGACAATGTACACCGTAAATCAAAGAAATCAATAAAATTATAATACAATCAGTCTACTATTAATATCTCGAACTCTGTTATCTCGAGTTCCATGGATATTTATGATGTTTTATCTGAATAAAATACCTATTATTTTACATTTTTTACTTGTATCATGTTAGGGATAACTAATAATACGTGTCCGAATTACCAGAAATGCCAATACATTTGCAGCTAAAGTAATTCGATAATTATGTGAAACCTTGTCCAATACAACTCCGAAATATTGAGAGTAGACTGCACATATATTATACATACAATTATACAATTACTATTGTTACATGAAATCAGACAAGATTTTGCGATGTGTCTTACATAAATTATTCAACTGATTAAGCCCTAAACATTCACAACAAAATATCTGATGCCTACACATAGAAAAACAGTAGTTTAAATGATTTCTTCTCCAACATGGTCCATGTTGCATGGCTCATCTGTTGTTGAACTGCAAGAAGAAAAGGAAAGGGGATATAAGACTAAATCACATGATTTATATACCCATGGATTAACTTCTATATCTTATAAAGATTAACTTAACATAGATTCATATATCTGCTTTGTTAGCGTATGATAGTCGATTGAACTAAATAAATAAATAATTCCACCAATAAGAAAAAAAAGCTTCACCTGACATGTTCCGTTTTGCTGTTTGAGCCTTCTCCAGTTTTGCCTCTTGCCTGGCGGAAGTCCTTCATCTTCCTGTGAATTTAGAAGTAAAAACCATATCATTTAGTATTGTTAAGTAAAATGTTACCATCTATACAGTTTGGTATTTTCAATACAATAAATAAACTACATGTAATCGAGTTTGTTTAGCAATAGAGAATTAATACTGTTGTGATAAGTATTGCCTAGCTGACAATTAGTTTGATCATTTAAAGTAAACATACTGAAAAAATAAACTGCTTACATATATACTTTACTTACTTTGGTGTTGACATCTTCGGTCTTCGCTTCTGTCCGACATCTTTCTTGGGGGTGGAGACTTCATTTCCGCGTATGTTGCGTTTGGCTCTACGCATTGTTGTTATCAGATTATCTTCGTCAATTATTCCAAGGTCTCCATAATTCATACACAGAGCGAGAATCTGTCTGAACAGCCGACTTTAATTGTATGATTTCAACAATTTCCTTTAAGATTTGCTGGCAAATTTTTAACTGATCATGATGCTTACCAGCATATCGAATAATAGCACTGAGTGAAACTAATCTTTAGCCTTCCTCATCAAGAAATCCAGTCTTATATTTTCTCAATTCTTTCAAAATATTGCTTCCAAACACCTTAGGCTCATCAGACTGTCTATTGTCTTGCAAATATCTTAAAAACTGGTCAAATTCTGTAAGCAACACGTTGTTCCTACAGAAGAAATGCAAAGACTTCAGTGAATCAAGTCTGGTGTTTATTTCCATTTGGTTATCAAATTGTCTTCCTTCAAAGGCATTCTGAAAATATGAGAAATAATTCTGATAAATGTCACTTGCAATCCTTATTCAACTGTGAAAAGTTGAAAGTGAATGAAGCAAATCAAACATTAACCGAATTCGCTTATGTATTGTATGAAACAAAGTCCTCGCAAGGAAAAGAGAAACGCTAAAATGCGTCGTTCAAAGTGATCCATAGGTTATTACAAAGGCATGCATTGCTGCCTAGTACATTTACATGTAAGTGTTCAAGATATAATGAAGCATAAAGATATAAAGATCACGCCATGCTAACCTCATTTAATTGACATATTCCTATTTCTTTTCAGACAACCCGCGTACATAAATTGGAAAATAGGCCGCACCCCCTGGTGGCTATGTGCTTTTGTTAAAAACAAAAACAAAGTGTCACTCTTGTCTCAAAATATTGTATGAATCTACCCAGCGGTTTCAGAGAAGAAAATACGCCCCGCCCAATGGCAACTATGTTTCTTTTAGATATCAATACAATTTAAACAAACTTGATAAAATGTGTTTAAGTACAATGAAAATACATTTTCTCTTAAAATGACAAGACATTTATTATACAATTTGTATGATTTATTTAACATTTTTGCTAATTTAATTGCACAATACCTCTAAAGGCATAATTAGGGCTAGATGGGTTGGAATAATAATAATAATAATAATAAATTAATAATAATAATAATAATAATAATAATAACAACAATAATAATAATAATAAAAACAAATGCTTACCTTTTATTCTCAACATCTCAGTACTTTGATTCTTTGTAAATTCCGGTCTTACTGCTAAACAGACACAAATACCAAGACCAGGGACTCATGTGTAATATTGATGCCTTATCTCTGTGTGTTGAAGAAACAGGGGCAGGAGATTTATTGCTCTGTTAATGTTCCATGTGGTGAAAGGGACCCCAGTGGTCAGCTCTGGCTGATATCCCTAATCAGCAGCCATGAAGGTGTGAAAGTAGAAAGTACTCAGGTCCAGGGGTAAAGTCTCTAGACTGCTCAGGTCCAGGGGTAAAGTCTCTAGACTGTACCCTTCCTGAAAGTAACGCAGTTCTTATGAAATGCAACATATGCATTCCCATTGTGTAAAACGAAATGCTCGATGAAGAACTTTTTTTTCGATGTTATTCTACGCAGCGTGGAGTGAGTTTATACTAAAACAGATAATAATGAACCTTTCAATACGTTATCATTACAAAGCACGTAAATGCACGCGTAGCATGTACGCTCTTAGACTTTGAAAGCATATTCTGAATCGGTTCGCTACTAAAATATAATAATTTTTATACAACGTCGAAGGGAACAAGGCCTGAAATAAACACAATGTACATTGTGACCTATGCCCCATTTTAATTTAATCGAATAAGTGTGCACATTATTTATAAGGGTTAATTATAATTCAGGTTTTGACAGCACATGAGCTTATTTGAAAATCAACCGAAATCATCTGCTTTACTTTCCCTTGTGTCTCTTTTTTAAAACCGATTTATTTTGGTTGACAAAACATAATTGAAAGTGTAAACCTGTATACATTTGAATTTTGTATATTGGCATACTTCATTTAAATGGTGTGATGAATAATATGACTGCTTAACATATATATGACGCAAAGTCGCCTAGTAAAAACAAAATCAAAGCGCTGGCAGGGCTTCATTACTGAAGCAATTACGTATGACATAAAATAATGATTATGCTATCTAGAAATGAGTGTACCATTATCAAGTTTGTACTATACAACAGAAACTGAAACCCAAAATACGTAAAATAATAACATGCAAGCTAGATTCAGGGCATGTAAACGTTGAAACCATACACAGTTATCCGAATTAAAAAAAAATGCATTAATAAATAGAAACTGCTCTAGCATTGTGTTACCGTTGGAAATATTTAATGACAAATGCAAGCGTTCGTTGTATTAACTAGAAATTATTTTATCAAAGCGTTCAATGCCGAATAATATCGGTGAAAATATTATTTGATGTTGATATCAGTTCATGTTAATACAGGTCTCTATATTCTAATCATTGCATACGCAATTCTATAATTCCGAACTAATTTTATTTAAACCAGAATGACACACTCACAGCAATACGTCTTTATCTTAATTGTTTCTATTATTCTTGTATTGAAAAGATCGTAAAAGATTCGAAACAATGTATACATTTTGTTCTGTTCACTTTCGCATCGCTTAGTGTGTGCTTATATGTTATTCATCAATATTTTGTATATTTCACGATTAACTTTAAGGGTTTAAGTAATCGAAGCAATTTATCTGACCTGTTCTTACATAATTTACGTTGTTATAAGTTGTCATAACTATTGTACAAGTGAGTATACATAATTAACGCAGTTTGTCTGTTTTTAAATATATTATGAACGGACGGGTGATCTAAAGAAACTAATTGAAATCGGCTCTAGCTTGAACAAAAGAAACCTGTATCAATAAAGACGGTGGTACATAATTGTGGAAGATCGAGAAGAATAATGTTCTGTTCTGTTCTGTATAGAGCGTTAAAAACTGTATGTGGCAAGGTTACATTATACTAAATAATGGAGTCATGTAGGGCTGTAATCTAAAAAAAATCGTCATATTTTATTCAAAGCATGTTTTACACGTAAGACTTTGTTCTGGTTTAATCGTTTGGAGATATTGATAGGATATGAGCATAGGCGTTCACTACTACAAGATTTAGCAGAGACGTATATATCCTGGTCTATCGTAAGTTCGTGGATATAAACAAACAGAACAGTTTTATAAGCAATTATATTTAGATTTTGATCAAATTAATATAATTAAGCATAATTAAGCATAAATTAAATCATTATCTGTGTGAATAATCAAATAGAATCAAATTCAATTGTTACCTTGTCTTCCAAATTCAAGTTAACAAACACCATCCATCAGTATTAACCGCCATTTTAAATTCATGTAAATAAAAATGCATAAGGAACCAGGTACCGAAAAACACTTCGTATTTTACTTTTCCTAAACAGCATATCAAAATCGAGAACGAGGCTGTGTACATACAGTGTCAATAGAACGCTGTATGTTAACAAAGTGAGCAAAATAGAGTTTATGTATTGTTTTCTGGATTTTTTGGGGCAAAGGAAATTTGTGCATTAGGAAAATGGAGTTATGGACATTATTCAATTTGTTTACCTGTTTAGAATGCATTTCATTTCAACATTTTGTTCTCAGTTGTAAAAAGATAGTTTGCAATACACACTTTCGGTTTTCGTCTACAGGATGTCAAAATCTAGCGCGTGTAGTTATTCCAAACTGATAATCAACGAACTTAAGCTATCCACGAACTTGGACTATGCACAGGAGTTTGAAATTCTATATGTAAAGATAATCTAATGGCTAAATAATAAAAAATATACCCCTATATTCTGTATATACTATATAGGGGTATATTTTTTTATTATTTAGCCATTAGATTATCTTTACGTATAGAATTTCAAACTCATGTGGACTATGCAACGTCTGTGGATTTAGGTAGATTTAGTTTATTAAATAGGCAGGCAGTTCGAGTCGATTGTTGAAACTGTTGAGTACGGCAACAATCAAATAAACATAAACGTTTGAAACAAGTTTTATCTAAAGGACAATAACATAAACTACAACGATAACATAAATGACCAAAATTTATTGGGTACCAGAGTAGCCAGAAAATAAATCAATTAGTAAGTGGTGTCTAACCTATATTTGATTTAAAGTATTTTTATTGTGAAATATTATATTGTCACGAGTGACGATGAAGCATTAAAAAAAAACAATAGTGCCCATCACACGAACATGATGATGAAAAATAAATATTTTTTTTGTTTAAAGATTTGTATAGATTTCGGTAGATTTGGATGATTTCGATAGATTAAGGTCATTCGTGTCGCCCGCCAGTGGTCTCTAATCACGCACAACAACAACAACTATAACATGATTTTGTGGTGGATCATGAAATAAATAGAAGCAAGCCTTTTAGCGCCAAACAGAAGAAAAAACAACTTTAGGAGAAGAGAAATAAAAAAAATGGTACTGTCGCATATCAGTATTGATTAACACGCTTTACCTGTAGTAGGAATATTTTCGGACTTGTTTTTACATTCGGATCAAAATAATGTTTATGCATATAAGATAAGATTTATTTTGAGTCGGCAAGACAAATACAGACAACATAAGCCATAACGGCTTTTGAACCGACTTTATAAACAAGTGTATATAAGTAAAAAATATAAAGCAGCTAAATATGGAACAAAATATAGCAATATTAATTTAAGTTAATAGATATGTATGCATGCAAAGAATTATTTTAAAAAGCATAGTATTACATTCAAAAACTTTAAAAAAAAGTTGTGCAGGAAGCCGCTGATCTTGATCTATACAGATCTAAAAAACTGCCATACAAATTTGCGGGCTTAAAAACTGAGAAGAAAAGAAACACAAAATGTGGGACAGCTAAGAAAATATGTAAAAGCGAAATATCAGCTCAAAGCAGATTCGAAGTGAACTACTCAGCAGCTTCCTCGCACTAAAACACATAAGAACACATAAAAACTGACAAGCAAATCAAACATAAGGTAGTTATAAATATAAGGTTAAACAGGTAACATGACAAACAAAATAATAGTGATAATATATAAATAATGAAGAATGTTCATGGACTGGCATAAAGCAAATAAAAAACTGACAAACACAGCAAGCAATGGGTAGTTCTAGATTTGGGGCAAGCAGATTACATGACAGACAAAATAGTAATGAAAAATGTTCATTTACTGGCATCATGCAAGTAGCTGCATACATGTGTGTATACACATTTATGCATACATGTATACATGCATACATGTATACATTGTATACAAAGATACATGCACAGACGCATACATTATACATACATTGCATTTCAGCAGAACATGCAAATATAAAAGGTTAATTTTCATGAAATAAGCACCAAGCAGTACAAAATGTTTTAACACTAGAACTTACTTGGTACAGTAATACAAAATCATACATTATACTTTTGTGGATAATTTTGTATACTATGCATATTATTATACAAAAATATGCTCCAGCTTGAAAAATAAACCATACTTTCTTGCAAAGCTATACCACATGCCACACTGAACCGCAGGACAAATCGGGTTCTACTACTAGATTAGTTCTTCTTGAATGCTATTAGCATTTATGAGTACAAACGAATTGCTCAGAGTTCTTTCTGTTAACCGGTTCTTTTCATGTAAAAAAATTATGTTTCAAATATGTCTATAAAATGGAGTTCACTGAACATTATACATCGTAACAAACACAATACATGTTGTCATCAACATCAATTTGTGGAGAAATACTCAAAACCAAGTTTTAACACAAAAAACATTTTCAAACCATACACAAAAAATGTTATCAAACCAAAAGCCGAAGTTTTGAATTGACGATTTGATCTATCTTACGGAGGTTTCGGAGATAGTTGGTGTTTTACAATTGGTTTATAAAAAATAAGCAGGGCTTTTTCCAGCCATTTTTGGGAAAAGGAGTCTGGTCAAATTAGGAGCTAGTTTTTAAATCGATAAAATAGCAAATTTGGGAATTTTCCACAAAATGCACCAAATTGGGATTTTGTTATCAACAAATATTGACACATCAGGCCTATAATTTAAAAAAGGATAACAAAATCATATAAACTTTAGTTAATACTTTGTTAGATGTCTATGAAATAATGAAATTGAGGTTAACAAATCATTAGACACTTCTTTAAAAAAAAAAATAAAAAAAAAGTTTTTCTTTTGGACAATTTCCGTTTGGAATCAGGTCCATTTGCTTTGGGATCAGGTCCGTTTTACAGCCTTTTTTAAGAAGCAGAAAAAGCCCTTATAAGACACGCGATCTATCTCGCGGAGGATTTCTGCTGAAAGAGTCAAAAGCGTTATTTGGAATTCAGAATACTCAGCTTTGTCCATTGAAAAACCTACACATTTAAATGAACCATTGACGTTTTTTAAACTTTGGATTAATATCATTATTATGCGAGCACACTGTATCATGTAGGTTGTTTTAATTTTCGCATTAGTGATTTATTTATGATCTGTTTGTGTTTATTTATGCCAGAAAATAGTTTATGTTGCTTATATTACCGGATTACTGGATTATTGCTAGATACTAGATTAACCGAAAGTGCATGCTTTCAGTGAAAAATCAGAATGCGACGTTGAAGTTTACTTAAAAATTGCATTTCCTACTCAGTCTACTCAAGATCTATTGCATAAGGTTTTTACTGTTTATAAAAATGTTTTAAGCCATGTATTAAGACGTTTTAACATATTTGTTGATGAAGTTTTTAATGTTGCATATGAAAAATTGCTATGTTTCTTTATACTTCATGTTCCACCAAGCCATTGTTTCATGCAATGGAAATAGTGTAGCAAAACAGAAGCAGGGTTGGCATAAAACCCGGGTTTTATAGTATTGACCGGCCCGGGCGGGTAATACTGGGAAAACCCGGGTTTTACTGGGTTTTACTGGGCAATACTGGGTAATAAAGATATTGCAATATTGTATAACTTATACGATAATAATGAGTTTGTACATATTAAAAGAACATATCTATTAACAATTTTTAACTATAAGTTACATTGTCAACTTCTAATTCATGTGAAAACATATTCATAATTCCTTCTCATTTTCATGAAAATGGATATTCTTTTTCTTTGTCTGTTTGGATGGGCATTACTTGGGTATCGAAGATATTACACAATTATACAACAGCACATCTTGCATAATGATAATTATGATTTAGTACATAACAGAAAATAACTATTAATTTTAGCAATTCTATTCTATTATTTACACTGTTAACTTCTACTTCATGTGGATGCATATTAATAATTTCTTTTTTTCTGCAAAAAAAGTGCAATTCATTTTGTGTTTGTTTTGGATGGTTTGGATGGGCTTTACTGGGTAATAAAGATATTACACAATTATGTAAATTATATAATTATTAGTCTCTATAAAAACATATCCATTAATTATTAATAATTGGAAACTGTTTGTTACATTATAACCAACGACATCATGTGGAAAGTTTGGAATCCTAATAATCCTTTTTTTTACATAAATGAAATTCAATTTAATGGTCTTTATGGACAATACTGTGTATAACTTGGTATCTGTGTTTTATTTGATTTACATTTTATTAACTCACATACATAATTTTTCTACAAATATGATATGATATGTAACAGAATGGTATTTATGAAGGAAAAGGGAAATGGGTAGAGACATGATGGGTTATACATGTAATATATCTTTTTGTTTTCATTCAAATAATTTAGTTGATCTCATGTTGCATTAAGACTCATGCCCCAATTTAGTGTTTTAAATTATTAATACAGTTTTGTGTCATCATTTATGATTCTCACACAGTTTGTACAACTAACAAAAACACTGGGCCACTTAGATAAACATTGGACCTATTTGTGCCACATAAGGGTCCTATTAGGGCCAGACAAAGGCCTCTAACTGTTTATTAGGGGCCATAAAAGATACACAGATAAGTGCCAATTAGGGCCCTGCCATAAACTGTGAAAACATGCTTTGATTGCTACAGTAAGTGACAGATTCCTGCAAAGAAACTGTGACTAGATATTGTAATTCATAAAACAGTCACTTTGAAGTCTGCAGTAAAATTGTATATATCATACAGTGACAATATGTTACCTTTATTTCAATATTATTCTTTTTCTTTACAATAGAGGCTAGTAGAGAAGTAATGATGATAAAAAAACAATTACAACTGCATGTTTAATGAAGAAAAAATAGTATTGCCCAGTATTGCCCACTTTCAGAGTATTGCCCGGGGCGGGAAAAACCGGGTTTTCCCAGTGGGTTTTCCCAGGGGCGGGTTTTTCGTGCCAACCCTGAACAGAAGACTTTCACATGTTCAGTAGTTGTTTTATTCTGCGTTTGATTTGAACAATTGATATCAGTTTTTTATAAAGTTATTGATATTTGCAAAGATACAGTACAATGTAATACAAACAAGAACGCAATGATTGATTAAAGTAATGAGAGGTTGGCATGGTGTGGTGGATATGGTGTCCCCCTAGCCACCTGGAGATCACAGGTTCGCTGCCCACTGTGAAAGCCTTCTTCTGATGTCCCTCAAAAACACAAAGAACTGGTTATACCCAGGAAACTGACTCGAGAGCGTTTCGATAATCTGTAGGCTTTCAATGAAATACAGCTAAAATAAGTAAGTTTAAACTAAAGTAATCAGATAATCATGTGACTAAAGAATAATGAATTATTAATAATTATTGTTGTGATTAAAGTGTATGAAAAACCCATGTTATTGTCAACTTTCTTCAATGAGCTGACTTTGACTTTCCCTAGACTCGGGACCCGGTTATGGGAAAAGACAGCAAGCAGCATATGGTGGGGATGATGAAACCACAGAGAAAGGGAACCAGTCACAGGAGTCAAGGTCAGGCACCACCATGAAGAACATCATCAAGGTCAATGAACAGCCAGAGGAAAACCCGAAGATGTTTAATGCTAATAGGTAAATATGACATGCTCAAATGTGCATCTTTCTGGTAAAAGGGGGCTTAGTGCATGTGTGTAAAGTGTCTTCCTAGATTGGCCTATGCAGTCCGCATGATTAAAAAAAAATCATTGAGAAGAAGCCTTAAATCGTCCTATGTTATATAAATTGAAAAAACCCTGCTCTGGTAAAACTGGAATGGAAAAACATCATTAAGCAAAATACGGATCTTTTCTGTTGACATGTATTTCATTGATTGATAAAGCCTGTAATTTGTTCAGATAATAAACAAGCAAAACATACATGTGTATGAGCCTCGTTCTGGGAAAATGGGATTTAATGCATGTGTGTAAAGTTAATTTCCGCATTTATGGGATTTTTCTTGAAAAAAAGTCTCTTTTTAAACAAAATCCAGTCTAGGCGGAAAGTGACGTCCTTGATTAGCCTGTGCAGACTGCAAAGGTTAATTTTGGACGACACTCTACTCACATGCATAAAGCCCACTTTTTTCCTGAACGAGGCTGGATTGATAAAGCCAGTAATTTGTTCAGATTATAAATAGGCAAAGCAAATATAATCATTAATTGTCAAAGTGTCAGCCCTGATTAGCCTGTGCAGACTGGGATTTTGTGTTGTTTTGCCAGGAGTGCGTGGAGAAGCTGTTGAGCGACCATAGTGAGGAGGGACTGAGGTACTTTGAGCTCAACCTAGAAGTAAATGAGCCCTGTTCTTAGAAAACTCGGCTTAATGCATGTGCATAAATTGTCATCACATTTAAGCCTGTGCAGCCCGCACAGGCTTATCAGGGATGACACTTTCTGCCTTAACTTGATTTTTGCTCAGAAGAGACTTATTAAAACAAAAACACAAAAATAAAGCGGAAAGTGTTGTCCCTGATTAGCCTGTGTTGACTGCATTGGCTAATCTGGGATTACACTTAACGCACATGCATTAAGCCCATGCATGGTTTTGTCAGGAGTATGTGGAGAAGCTGTTGGCTGACCATGGTGAGGAGGACCTCAGTTACTTTCAGCTCAACCTCGAGACCTGGCGACAGTTGTGGCGAATACTGGAGATGTAAAACGTATTCCTTGTCAAAGCAGACATCCGCTACCCGGTAAGGGAGTCCTGCACTGGTCAAGCATAAACTAAAGATGCGTGTTTGGATCCCACTTGTCCTCTGAAGACTCGATTTGATGATTGTCTTATCATACCCTAATTGTTACCCATTGGTTAATCATCACCATAGATATAAAGAATATTAGGTTAATGTCATTTTGTACTTGAATTTATCTGAAGAGTTGCAGTAAGGTTTACTCAGCCAGGCTTGATGAGACGTGTAAGCCTTTGGGAGACGAGTCAGATTAATTCAAGTACAAAAAGACACTTACCTTATATTCTATTTATCCTACAATATGTGTCGTCATCGCAGTCCTTTGGTCTGTAAGTGATTCTTGCACTGGTAGAGCAGAAACTATAAGCTATTATGAGCATTGATACATGTTCAGAACCAGCATGTCCACTGAAGGGTATGTCCAATTGATTGTCTTATCACAGTGTTATTGTTAATATTATACCAATTTGATAATTAACACCATAGTAAATTATTCTCTTGCTCATAGATTTTAACACAGATTCAACAATGTCTAAAATCGGGACCAAGTTTTTTCCAGTTCTGCAGAATTTAGCCTTTATACTATAGCCAAGTGGTTTCATTAAGACTTGGGAGGCGGGTGAGGCAAATCTGTATTTAATCCAAAATATTAAACAGCAAAGCTATGTTTTGAAGGTTTTGGAACAATAAATTTTACTTCTACTCCTACTACATATCAAACATTGTCTGTAAGGACTAAGAAATTTGTTTCCAAACGTTAACCATTGTTCCTTTAATCAAGGGAAACAATTTTGAACAACTGCTCCCTAGTTGTCAGACATTTGTTCACTTTGTCAAACACACATGCTTGATGACCTGTGATGAGTAAAAATTTAACATCTTATTGCTAATGGTATGGACTATAAATGTGTGTAATCAAATCACTCGTGCTTGGCTCTCATCACTTAATTCCAACTAATCTATACTTAAAAATTATGAAAACTAAACAAAAATTTACTGTGTTTCAATATGTGATAAAAAATGCTCAGTTGCATTAAAACGCCAAGAAAAATGTTTGTTTGGTGTTCTAGCTTATTTCTTAGTGCATTATCTGGTTAATGACATTCAAAGGCTACCAAATGAAACGCAGGCCATTTAGCTTTGGTTTATATTGTTAACTTGCATTAAGTTTGTATTTGTTTGTGTTGCTGTTGCATTTGAAAACCTGTAGTTGTTACCTGTGTTAAACAGTATAATATTGTGTCACTTTGTTCACAGGCCATTCATTCACTCCTCATCTTGGTTTTTCACCTTGTTTGTCCAAAAGCTACCAGTAGAACACCATATTAATTTACAAAACATTTCATAATATTTTTATTGTATTGCATCTCTCTGTTCACAGGCCATTCATTTCCCCCGGCCCTGTACAGACACGTCACCCGTGACCTCAAGAAGTCGGCCATTGTTGTTCTCAACAAGGTGGATCTGGTCCCACCACCATTGGTCGTTGCTTGGCAGAAGTATTTCAAAGAACGATTCCCATTGGTGGATGTTGTCTGCTTTTCTTCTTTTCCGAAAAACAAAGATGAGCTTGGGACAATGGCTGAAGCCCTCGGGAAAAGTACGCTGTCACTGATTTACTTAGTGTTCTCTATATTATGCAACAATCAGTATTGCATATTTATGCCCCCCTTCGAAGAAGAGGGGGTATATTGCTTTGCTCATGTCGGTCTGTCGGTCTGTCGGTCGGTCCGTCCACCAGGTGGTTGTCAGACGATAACTCAAGAACGCTTGTGCCTAGGATCATGAAACTTCATAGGTACATTGATCATGACTCGCAGATGACCCCTATTGATTTTGAGGTCACTAGGTCAAAGGTCAAGGTCACGGTGACCAGAAATAGTAAAATGGTTTTTGAATGATAACTCAAGAACGCATACGCCTAGGATCATGAAACTTCATGGGTAGATTGATCATGACTTGCAGATGACCCCTATTGATTTTGAGGTGACTAGGTCAAAGGTCAAGGTCACGGTGACCCGAAATAGTAAAATGGTTTTCGGATGATAACTCAAGAACGCATACGCCTAGGATCATGAAACTTCATAGGTAGATTGATCATGACTCGCAGATGTCCCCTATTGATTTTGAGGTCACTAGGTCAAAGGTCAAGGTCACGGTGAC
>VMBQ01002395.1:124868-136948 GCA_007657795.1 Dreissena rostriformis
ACACCGCCGGCACCACCGCCGGCACCACCGCCGGCACCACCGCCGGCACCACCGCCGGCACCACCGCCGGCACCACCGCCGGCGGCACCACCGCCGGCGGCACCACCGCCGGCGGCACCACCACCGGCACCACCGCCGGCACCACCGCCGGCACCACCGCTGCTGTTGTTCACAGTGACAAAAAAAAGTATTCACACAATGGCTGCTACTACAACTTAAAGCTCATATAGGGGGCATGCATGTTTTACAAACAGCCCTTGTTATAATAGTGTTATCAGATAGATTCACACTTCGGTGTGATAGCTTTCAATATTTATTCTCAGTACAGGTAACCGTTATTAGCATTTTTCCATAAATTGTAGAATAATAGGATGAACCAGAACATACAAACTTAAGTTTGGTAGGAAATATTTTTATTACCGGCAGTGAGTGGATGTATAGGAGTCTCTCTTTCAGTGGGACAGTCTTTCAGTTTGTGGAGCAAATTATTTACTAAAGTTACTTATTTCTCAAGCGATTAAATTGAAACTTTAAATATATTAATACCATAAAGTTAGCTGTTTTCAAAAAGCGAGGAGGGGTACCTATAAAGCCATGGGGCCAAAAGAGCTTCTTCAACTCTGTCAGAACGTTGTATGTGGAAAAGGTAACAGAATAAAATGGTAGCAATATTGTCAGTGTAAAATGTGTCAGAACATTCATGTTGCAAAATTGTTTGTGGAAAAGGTTACAGAACATTTCTGTCAGAACATGGTCAGTGGAAAATGGTTATGGATCACACCTAGTCCATATAAACGGACTCCCAGAGCCTATGATAATTTTTGCTATGACGGCTTTGGGAGTCCATATGCACCACTTCATAAACATGGGTGCAGTTCAGCGCTGAGAATCCCTGCGCTTCACTTAACAGACGTCGTTCGAGACAATTGAGGAAAATAATGAATAAACTTCATAATCATGTTAAATTTACCTGAATGGCAACCTACGGACTTTATCCTGTGCATGCACCCTAAAAAACACGACGATGTTTCAACACACTATTGTCGTTGACATTTTTATGTTTTGAAATTTGAAACAGTTTATTTTGTGACGACTATTTTAGACCGTCGTCGACTTAGGCTACATCACATAACCCGATGTGCAAAATATTGGTGTACTGCGACCTAAATGACAACAACACTTTTAAGTCGTCAACAAAATAACAGTTTCCAATATGGTGGATAGAGCGTACGAAAGAAGAACGAAGTCAATAAAAAGCAATTATTTCTTGCTTTAATGGTACCATTTGGATGAGTTTGTGGTTGAGACAGGTAAAATTTGATAAGTTCTTGTAGTTTCAGTGTTCCTTAACCCTTGCATTGTTGATTAAATTTTGCACCCATGTTTATGAAGGGGTGCATATGGACTTCCAGAGCCGTCATAGCAAAAATTATCATAGGCTCTGGGAGTTCGTTTATATGGACTAGGATCACACATATCCGATCGTTGTAGAAAGGAAAGATTACAGATTTAATCAGAACATTTTCTGCGTTAAAGGTTACAGAACATTTCTTTGACATGAGGTTGCATTGTTGGTCGGAAAGGTTACAGAACATATCTTGTCACAACATGATTGGTGGAAAAGGCTTCAGAACATCTCGGTCATGATATTTTCAGTGGAAAGGTAACAAATTACATCTAATACAAAATTGTCAGTGGAAAAGGTAACAAAACATAAGGTTTGTTAGAAGATTGTTGGTGGGAAGGTAGCAGAAACTATATGTCAAAACATGGCGCACAAACAAACCATAACACATGTTATCGAGCTGTCTATTGTAGAAAATAAAAAATAAACATTTTGCTTAATTTAGAAACCATGCATACACATGTAACAGGTGTGTTTTTATGCCCCTGAAGGTGGGCATATATTGATTGCACTCTCCATATGTCTGTCCGTCTGAAAGTCCGTCACACTTTGCGTTTAGGTTTCGAAAAATGTGGAAAAAACACTTTGCGTTTAGGTTTAGAAAAATGTGGAAAAAGGGGGCATATGACATCCTATGATGACAAGCCTTGTTCTTTTAGGGATAAGTACACTGAATAAAGCCTATGTGTCACTTGTATTTGATAATGTTGAAAACAGATTTCATTCTAAGATATCTTGAAGACTTCACATTTGCTTGTATTTGTGTATTATGAAATCTTTTTCATTTATGGTAATCATATTTTCCTGGCCTGAACATTATGCACATTTAAACAGTAACTTTATTTTTTTTCTTTAAAAAAGACTAAAATAAATCTTTATAAGAATACTTCATAAATAAGACTTGTTCAACAATTTGGGAAATTCATTTACTCTAAAACTCATATGCAGTCTGCAAAGGCTAATCAGGGGAGACACTTTCCACATAAAATGGATTTTTGTTTAGATTTTTTTTTCTTTCAACAAAACATAAAATCCAAAAGTGACATCCGTGATGAGCCTGTGTGGACTGCAAAGGCAAATCTGGGACAACACTTAATGCACATGCATTAAGCCCCATTTTCCCAGAGTTTGGGGCAAATGCTTTGAGAGCTTTTTTGATACCCAGTGGATTTAACCAGTTGGGAAAACAAGATAGAGGCAGACCAGACTGAGATTGCTGATGATGATGGGAGTGACAGTGATGACGATGATGAAGAAGAAGTGCAACCCAGTGAAGATGGTGGTGCTGGTGATGAAGCCAGCAGATCGGGGGAAGGTCTCACCAGACATGATGCCTTCTGTAATGGGGTGTTGACCATCGGATGTGTGGGTAATTTGAATTTGTTTTTATGCCAACACGATTAAGTAGTGGGGGGGGGGGGGTGCATTACAGAATGCACTTGTCAGTCAGTCGTGTACTATTGTGTACTGCTCTTCAGAAATGTGTCTTTTTATCTATTGATGCGTTGTGGTGGCACCTGTGTCTCATATGGACTTGTTGATACGATAGTTAAACCCCCGCAAGAAAGTTGTAAGGAAAAAAAATTGTGAGAAGGGGGGTTTACTGGTTTCAGGTTGTCCTTTTGTCCGTCTGTATGCCGGATTTCTTGTGCAGAGCATATTTTGAAAACATTTAGAGTTATCAACTTGAAACCTTCATGCTTAAGTTGATGATGTCTTTGACCTGTATCAATACACCTACATTACCTGAGCATCTTTTGACTTCGAAATGACCTACTTTTGGACTAAGACATATTCAAATGGGCCAATTAATGATTACTTGGGGCATATGCGTTTATTGAAAGCAGCATCATATTTATATCTTTTGAATTTCCTTTAAAAAAGTAAGTAAAGGATTATGTAGAGAAGACTTAATTGATAATAATTTTTAATATGTTTATACATATTTCTCAGGACATTGCCATAGCTACCACTTTTTGCGTTGTAGGTTTCCCGAATGTTGGCAAATCTTCAGTTATCAATGGCTTGATGGGTAAAACGGTAAATCGCCAAATCGTGTAGTAATTTACATTTTAACAGGCTTGTTAACTTTCGCACCTGCATGTTTTGGTGAAGATTTGTTGAGCTATGGCCAGTTTGTTGCATATTGAAATTATGTTGGAATTGGTTTATGAAATTTAATGTTGGAGTCACGAAAGGTTTAATAATGTTAAAAATATATACTGGATTGCTCACATGTAATTAAAAAAAAAATGTATAATTAACATAACTTCTATATAAATGTCATCAACCAAATTGGGTTTTTATGCTCCCTATATATATATATATATATATATATATATATATATTTGGGGATCATATAGTTGCGGGTTTGAAGTTCCGTACTTCCTTCCTTCCTTCTGTCACACTTGTGTTACAGTTTCTCATAGCGCCTTCAATACTTTACCAATCTCTTTCATATTTGGCATGGACCTCTACCTTTTGATGAGGTTTGAGGTCACTGGGGTCAAGGTCAAGGTCACCAAGGCTTATAATAGATTTTCTCAAGGTCACATTTTTTTATTTTTTTTTCCACAAAATTTACCCATATATCGACAAAGCATCATTGGGGAGCATCCATCAGTTTAACTGATATCCTTATTATTGTTATTTGATGTTTGGAGTATGTATTGACAAATTATTCTTAAACAGAAACAAAAAGCTGACTTGGCACACAATTTGTCCTTTTAGGTTGTAAGTGTATCCAAGACTCCAGGCCACACCAAAAACTTCCAGACAATATTCCTCACTCCTACCGTACGTCTGTGTGACTGCCCGGGCCTTGTGTTTCCTTCCAAGATCAACAAAAACTTGCAGGTACATTGGAATGAAGCTTAGTGTTTCTGTGAACCTTTTCAGATCTTCACAGATATTGATAAGTGTGGTTGTATTCAAATTATGTTTTATAGTCTTTCCAATTGTTCTCCATTAATTTATACTCCCTTTTTCTCAAAGTACAATTTTCATGAAGTTTGTTAATGTAAGAACACTTGGGTCTATTATTGTGTCCTGAGCGAGAAAATTTCCATATCCCAGTTGAGGAAACCTGTCTCTGTGGTGGAACTCCCCAGGTCAGCATCTTCGTCCAAAACTGATTTCTTGTAGACTATAACTGGACTAAAGGCTGTCTATTCTTATGTCAATAAACCATTTCACATCCTTTGAGGGATATTCCCGATAGCCCTAAAGAGGGAATCGTTATGTACTTACTCCTATTTCAGTGTCTTTATGGTCCAAAACTGCTGCTTTGTAGACTAAAATTTGACTTATACATGTCAATTATTTTGTAAATAATATTTTCAGATCCTGAGAGAGATATGAGAGATAAAATAAATATCCCTAGTGTGGAAACCCATCTTTGTGTTGGGCTTTCCAAGCTCTGCCTCTTTATCGTCTAAAACTGCTATCTTGTGGTCTTACACTGGACTAAACTTTGTCTATTCTTATGTCAATACACCAAACCCNTGTGGTCAAGGTCAAGGTCACCAAGGCTTATAATAGATTTTCTCAAGGTCACATTTTTTTATTTTTTTTTCCACAAAATTTACCCATATATCGACAAAGCATCATTGGGGAGCATCCATCAGTTTAACTGATATCCTTATTATTGTTATTTGATGTTTGGAGTATGTATTGACAAATTATTCTTAAACAGAAACAAAAAGCTGACTTGGCACACAATTTGTCCTTTTAGGTTGTAAGTGTATCCAAGACTCCAGGCCACACCAAAAACTTCCAGACAATATTCCTCACTCCTACCGTACGTCTGTGTGACTGCCCGGGCCTTGTGTTTCCTTCCAAGATCAACAAAAACTTGCAGGTACATTGGAATGAAGCTTAGTGTTTCTGTGAACCTTTTCAGATCTTCACAGATATTGATAAGTGTGGTTGTATTCAAATTATGTTTTATAGTCTTTCCAATTGTTCTCCATTAATTTATACTCCCTATTTCTCAAAGTACAATTTTCATGAAGTTTGTTAATGTAAGAACACTTGGGTCTATTATTGTGTCCTGAGCGAGAAAATTTCCATATCCCAGTTGAGGAAACCTGTCTCTGTGGTGGAACTCCCCAGGTCAGCATCTTCGTCCAAAACTGATTTCTTGTAGACTATAACTGGACTAAAGGCTGTCTATTCTTATGTCAATAAACCATTTCACATCCTTTGAGGGATATTCCCGATAGCCCTAAAGAGGGAATCGTTATGTACTTACTCCTATTTCAGTGTCTTTATGGTCCAAAACTGCTGCTTTGTAGACTAAAATTTGACTTATACATGTCAATTATTTTGTAAATAATATTTTCAGATCCTGAGAGAGATATGAGAGATAAAATAAATATCCCTAGTGTGGAAACCCATCTTTGTGTTGGGCTTTCCAAGCTCTGCCTCTTTATCGTCTAAAACTGCTATCTTGTGGTCTTACACTGGACTAAACTTTGTCTATTCTTATGTCAATACACCAAACCCTTTCAGATCCTGGGAGGGATATTCCCGATAGACCTAAACAGGTTATCACTTCTCTATGAAAGGCTTCCCAGTCAAGTTTCTTTTGTCAAAAATTGCTGCTTTGCTGACTTTTACTGGACTTAAACTTGTCTATTTTGTCAATAAACCATTGTAGATCCTAGGAGGGATATTCCCTATAGCCCAGGTGAGGGAGCCGTTCTCTGTGGTCAGCTACCTGGCGCAGGGTCTGGACCTGCCCAAACTGCTCAAGCTGAAACCTGTGGATGAAGATGCCGACCCCCGCAACCACAAGTGGACCCCCCTGGACGTCTGTTAATGTATGTGCTTGCAGCTTTTGTAAGTTGTTCAGTTTATCAGTTGGTCTGCATGAAGTTTGTTGTTTAAACTACTTTAACTTATCTCAAGTGATGAAAATGAAAGTTAGAATGCTTTTTTGTCATTACATGAAGTTAACATATGCAAGACACCTTTTTTTTTATTCCCGTTGACCTACACATTCCAGAGTTATTTGCCCCTGAACATTGCTGACAAAGCTGTGTTGGGGTTTAAGTCATGTTTATGACAAAGCTGAAGTGTTATTTTTATAGCCCTCAATTAAACTAGTGGCCTATACTGGTTTACTAATAACTGTCCTCAAATAATAGAAGATATTTCTGTCTTACTTATGTAATAAAACTTATTAGGACTGCCTTGCACTGATGAGACCTGCCAGTCAGCCCACAATGTATATACAGTACATTAAACCATTTATTAACGTTTTTAAATTTCATGTAGAAAAGCAAGCTTAATGCATGTGCGTAAAGTGCCGCCCCAGATAAGCCTGTGCAGTCCGCACAGGTTAATCAGGAGCGACACTTTCCGCCGAAAATAGATTTTCGCTATGAAGAGACATCCTTCAAACATAAAATACCTAACAAGTGGAAAGTGTTGTCCCTGATTAGCCTGTGCAGACTGCACAGACGCACATGTATTAAGCCCCATTTTCCCAGAGCACCGCTCATTTGTACTTTGCCAGCCTGGGCGCAGAAGCGTGGGTTGTATACCGACAAGGCGGCCAGACTGGAAGGCAACCGGGGGCCAATAACCTGCTGAGGCTGGCTGTAGAGGGCAGACTATGTCTGTGCTTGTTTCCTCCGGGATACACGAAAAAGAAAGGTCTGTTTCGGGTAGTTGTATATGTGAGGGCATTTTTTTTTACTGCATGCTTTGAGATGCGATTATGTGGCTGATCAATTTGTGACTCCGTCCATGTGTTATAAGTGGAAGGCATTTAAGCTTCATTTTGCGAAGGTTTAGTTCATGGTAACTTTAAAAAAAACAAAATGAATTTTTGCTTATTTTTTCAATAATAAATATTGAAAATATGTAAGTTATTGTAATGAAACTTCCTTCATATAAACATCATATCCAGAACGAGCTTGGTATTGAATTTCGGGTGTACTTGGATCAAAGTCAAGGTCATATTATGTTTAAATGAAATAAAAAGTTTCTGCTAAATAACTTAAGAACAAATTGAGCGATTGTAACGAAACATAACAAATAGATACCTAATTTCCAAGACCTTGCTAGGGTTGCATGAAGCAAAAATGAGATCAAGGTCAATATCACTGTTTCTAAAATAGCGAAATGGATTCGGCTTAATAACTCCAGAATTAAGCTATTGCCATAAGACTGCATTACATATATGTAATATATTCTTTTAATTAGCTCGGCTGTTTTCGAAGAAAACCCGAGGTATTGTCATAACCCTCTCGTCTGCCGCGTCGTCTTCGTCGTCGTAGGCGTCGTGGTAGGCGTCGTCGTCTGAAAACTTTAACATTGGCCATAACTTTTGCATTATTGAAGATAGCAACTTGATATTTGGCATGCATGTATATCTCATGGAGCTGCACATTTTGAGTGGTGAAAGGTCAAGGTCATCCTTCAAGGTCAAAGGTCAAACATTTTTATTTTTTTCATGTGTATCTCATCGACCTGCACATTTTAGTGGTGAAAAGATCAAGGTCATTTTTTTTTCTGTTTTTTTTTGTTTTTTTTCATGTGTTTCTCATTGACCTGCGTTAGCATCCGCTCGACGGTGCTCTTGTTCAAACTTCATTTAGGATTGAAGATGAGGTTAAGGTCACAATTGCTAAATATAGATGAATTGTTTCAACTCAATTACTCAGTAAAGAATTGAGCTATTGTGTTGAAACATTTATTTTAATACTTTATATCAAATCTAGCATTGGATTGCATATGGGAGGTGTTGTTAAGGTTAAGGTCACTGTAAGTAGATGTAAATTAATTGTGTGATCTCAAGAACTTGATAACAAAATGAGCAATGCTAATGAAACTTCATACGTAGATACCTTATAACCATGGAGTTCTCATGTGTGCAATCAATGTCCCAGTCACTGTTACTAAATAAAGAAAAACTGTTATATCTTAATATCGCAGGAACTAATTGAGCTTTTCAGATAAAACTGCAAGCATAGATACAATGTATCAAACCCTGGCTTCTGATTGCCTGTTGGGCGAATTGGGTTATGGCCAATAGTCAAGGTGACAGTTAGTTAATAAAGAAAAAATAATATTTAGATGTCTCAAGGGATATTTTGCACATTAGAATAATTCTTAATTACTTGATAGCAGCAATAACTAATGTTATTTGGCTCCTTCTAAACAAAAAGTTTGATTTAAAAATAACACACCCAGAAACTCTGAGCATAAACAGAAAAGAGAGTGCGCGGTTCTCCTACACCTCTTATAAAGTATTTAAAATTGTACAAATATTTTAGAATAATTGCTGCATTTCTGCCACAAAGTACCTTTACCACTAAATGTACAATGTTTTTTTTCCGCTCATAGAGATGTGGTCAGAACATGGTGACACAGAAGCTTTCGTTGAGCTGCAGAGTAAATACACAAAACGAACGCAAGCCTCTGCCGACTCAGAAGAAGTTGCAGAGTCATGCTCTGATGAGGAGGAGAATGAAGAGTCAGACGACGATGGGGGACAACAAGAAGGCAGGGGAGGCAATATTGTGTCCTCTAATCCATTTGCACTTTTAGGAGATGATGATTGAAAATGGTACAATGTTTAGAAAAAATCTCTGTTAAGTTTGCTGCACTAAATGTTAATGTGAAATGCAAAGAAATTTGGTTGAATTATATATACTGGTATGTCTTGTTCAGGGATTGATCACTTATTGGTTGTTTTGTTTTGTTTCAATTTTAAAAGTAAAAGATATCTGTTGTAAGGTAGAGATGTTTGTCTGTTGTAAGCAAACTCATGGCTGACCGAGTGTCAAGGAAAGTGTGTCTGATAAATAATAGGTAAAGAATTACCAAATGGCTTGAATTGTACATCAAATGAACTAAGGGATTTTTTTTTCTTTTCTTTGTCTGCAAGTTTTGACTGAATATTGTAATACACATTAAGAGGTGTGTCATTCTTAGTGTGTGTATGTTATATATGAATAAAATATTTTAGCATTAGCCCACATTGCTGTTTGCAGCACTTGTTATATAAACATGTTTGTAAAATATTTACTTGTATGAATTCTATACTCCTACAGTTATTATATGAAATAAAACAGTTTGAAAATATTTACTGATAATTTATACTATACCCCGACAAAGACGGATAGCAGAGTAGTGACACTATACTCAAGTCCATACTTAAGTCCAGAGTGTGATGCGTGTCCTTCACAAATACCATTCAGCCATTAAAAAAAAAATCGTAAATCTCTGGCTGTTTCGTGCTGAGGTCATTTTACACTTAGATGTTTGAACAAAAAAAACAAACATATATTTTATCTATTTGTTACTTAAAGACAGTGTCTTTCAAATATTGAAGTTTGTCTGACTCAGAAGTGTTAATGAAAGAGGTTTCAAAGGTATCCTTGTTGAAATTAATTTTATAATCCTCACATTCCATGTCTTTATGACAATTAATATTACGGTGGTCAGAAAAATAAGTGACACGTTTCCTGGTAAAGCTGGTTTACCAGTATTTAGTGCTGATGGTTACACCATAAGAATAATGTCAAGACGATATACCATAAATGTGGAAGATTCTAGAAGCTCACCACACGATCCTCGGATTTATAGTCCATCGATCTTCCACAGGAGCCATCCTACCCATACGTAATAAGGTTAGCGATGCTTCTCCGTGTAATGTATATCTGCTTAACGAAACACTTGTCTGAAACTGTTGAAATTGACAACGTGATTCAAGTTGCACCTAAATGCGACAGAAGTCGCATGTCTGTTTAAGGTATATCTAAAAAACTGTTGAAACTGAAAACATGATTAAGTTGCATTTAAATGTACGTTGTTATAACGAATATAAACGTGTTGTAGTTTTAATTGTTAATTAATGATCGAGATAAAGCGCGCCTTATTAAAATACATCGAAATACCAGACGCCCACAGGACTCTCAATGTATAATGATTTACGTTAACAAAAAAACAACAACAACATAAATGTTTAGTTTTCAGGTTTTGCGGGAGTCGTCGGACACAAGTTTTTAAGGATTAATAATCAATACTCATATTGTGTAACAATCATTTGTTGAACGAATATCACGATGCACTTAGGTAAGTTAGATCTTTGATGGCCAAGCAGCCCCTATAATCGTAGCATATATTACCATTTGGTAGTATCATGTCATTGACTATAAAAATCGTGACACTATTAGAACAGTATTATGTTAGCTAAAAATATAAAATCTTGTGCAAACCTTCCTTCTCAGGAGTTATTTATCGTGAGGCATGTCTACGCCACCATAACATTTACATTTATTTTGGTGAAAGTTCAGGAATTAGTACGTATTATAAGCTTTATTTGTTTAAAATTAATATATAGTTAACGAGTTGATTGATACGACCCACTACGAATCGCGAGATAAATGAAAACTATGTTTTAATATGTTATAAACCATAGTGTAAACTGCCCATAGGCGTGGTTGACGCCAGAGAATATTTTCCAATACTTAACGTGAATATCTATTGTGCTCTGTATTGATACTAAAGTGGGCCATACTCGGGCGACAAAGCGACGTGGTACACATACAAGTGGGTACACGCTCGATATTTTCCCTAGTTTCGATTTAGAGTATAAATACGCACAGGCGATATTGATTTACTGCTTAAGAAGATGTATGTAAACACGGTTTATAGTGCCATCGTTTGGATGATAAAGCCGTAATAGAGGGACAAGTATTGCAGAGACTGTGAATACGTACTGTGTGAAAAGATTGATTTAATGTTTTTCATGTGAAGAATAATAAGCACACGACGAATAGATGTAATCGTGTGTGNTATATACAATTCACTACGCATGCACAATTTGCATTCCTGGGTTTACCACGTAACGATGATGATCAATATACTTGCGTTATTTAACTGGTAGTTACCTGGCATACCCAGTAAAAATGAATAAATCAAAAAAATAAAGTAAAGATAAAAAAAACTACTTTTTTCAAGTAATGTTATATACCAGTCAGTCAGCCCTCTAGAAGCAGTTCCTTTTGAGTTAGCCGCGACAAAACTGAAAAAAATAGTTTTTTTGGTATACGGATGTACGGACCGTCACATTAATTGTGTGTTCATTTACTTTTGTATTCGTCAATTTAATAAGCAAAACGTTGCTGTTAAAATCCGGCATACTTTTACGAAATACGAACCACATTTGCGGACCTTACGGAACATGTCTAAAATAATATTAATTTTGTATTCATTCGTTTTTTAATGTTATTGCATCGCTTACTTTCACAAATATGGATAACCACACATGTGTTAATTCCATTTATTATTTGTATATTATAAATTATATTATTTCTAATTAATAACTATTAAGAACACACTCATTCATGCACTCACGTACGACAAATAATCCGCCATTTCATAAGCTCGTTAAAGAAGCTATATAATAATTATAATATTATTCAAACGAGAGACTTAATACATCGGTGATTACGCTGACATTAATCACGATCGTGATTACAAGTATTATTATACTATTGTTTCGGATGATGTGGGCATCGATGATGACGGTTATGCTGTTGATCATAACGATAATGTGGACGACGATGTTGTCGGTGCTGTTGATGATTCTTGAAATTTGTAAATAACAACAACAACATAACCTTTATTGAACTCAAATCACAAATACAGTGACACA